>JAUUEB010378092.1:0-12302 GCA_032362205.1 Clione limacina
TTCGTTTTCCAAGTTAAATATTCTTGTACAGAATTAAATTTCCTATACAATGATATGAAACACGTTGATTTTGGTTCAAATTCTGCAATGCTCAAGCGCACAATCGTTCGAATAATTGTGGCGTTAAGTATATTTTACAAATATCTTCAATATCATTTAATTTTAACATTGATGAGTATATATGAACGTTGTTTATTATGGTGACTCTAAGGCATTGGTTTTCTTGAAATTTTAAAATAAATTGGGAAGGATTATTGAAATGAATTAAATAACACGTGATTTTAGGGTTTTGACCATCGGTAGGTAACCAAGTGTGCAGCAAACCATTTCTCCTGAAGTTGCCTGATGTACATTGACGTTCAATCTTGTCATTTGAACAATCACACAACGGAATGAGCAGCTGAATAGTTGCATATTATATTGAACTACTCATTTTCATCCATTCACTCTTGAATTCAAGGGCAATATTATAGCATACGATAATAGTTTATTGATCATCAATATAAATTCGAAATGCTATTAGCGAAAAACCACCATGAAAAAAAACACTTACACCAATTTTTTGATTTCTTACGCTTGAGTCTGGTCATTTCTTTTTTAGGAAAGGGTTAAAACTACAGATATATATCCAGTAATATTATTGTTTAACAAAATTGATATTCAAATTAAAGATCTGATTTTGAAACACTTGTTTTGTCATTTGACAATTTACATGATATTGTTGTTTGAGAGAAGAAGAAATTTTAAAAAGAAAAGAAACAAAGGGCCAAGTGATTCAACATTCAAGAAGAAGCTCTGATAAAATGACACGAGATGTAAAAGAGATGAAGTTAAGAGTGGGTGGCGAAATACATGACTGTTAAATATTCGGATATCTTGCTTACTTGTGTCTAAATAGGTCATATTATCCGCCAAAACTAGAGTGTGGAACAAGCGTGAACTTTACTCAATGATACTTCCCAGCAGGTGACCCATGTCAAATGTGACTGGTGAGCGACAACTCACGATGTTGAATGTCACATGATAGCTCAGGGTGTTGAAAGTATGTTGTTACCGAAATTTGTGAGATTAAATGCAGTTATATCATATGTATGTTATACCATGTCAATTCATCCTTGCCATTCAGATGATAACGTTCTACCAAATGCAGGAAAGACAAAACTATATTGTGTGGTCTCAGTTTAAAAAAGTGTGTAACCACCCTTTATATTTAACTAATTGTTAAGTTGTCATTAACAAGGGAAGGTTCTGCCAAAGGAAGGACAATTCCACTTAAGATGTGATAATATGATAATATTATTTTTAAATGTGTATATATAAAAAATACAGCAAACGACATGAAACACTGCAGACAACATGTAGTTCCTAATATTTGTTAAAACTGAAGTTTATCGGGAAACAATGCGTATAACAATTGCTTCAAATATCTTTCAATCATCTATTTTGATGTAAATTTTTAAAATATTAAGTCTTGCGACTTTAATTGATAACAAATGTAGCAAAGCAAATGGTACTGTAATTATAAACTTAGGCAATAGAGTTGACAAATAATTAAAACCAAGCGATGTTCATATCTATTGCTCATTTGTAATCACGGAATGGCTTAATACAATTGACTGCACAATTGGGACATTAGCCAATATAACATGAGCAAGCAAATCCGCTGCACAAATTGCTACATCATCATGATGCATCAGATATCTATTACTTTCAAATAAGAACTAGACCAAGTAAAAGACAACTATGGTAATTTAGCATAGATTGAATTTTAAAAAAAGGGTCAATGAGCGTTAAACTTCCATCTCATTGGTCGATTTATTTCTCTTCCTGTTGTACATTAGCTATTACGTAGCTCAAGGCTCATTAATTAGTAATGTGGTCCTAAGTCAGGGAAACGAACTACACTGGTAACCATTGCTGGGGGGTTCCTGCATAAAGAAAATATCTTATCATTAAAAAGCGATGTCAGTGTGCAACGATTCATGCGATGCATTTCTATATTAATTCTTTCTTTTTTTAAAGGAAGATTTGGGGACATTAGCCAATATAACATGAGCAAGCACTCTCATTACATGAGTGAATTGATTTCTCAATGGTCTATTTCTCTTCCGACATATTATGACTCAACTGACAATGTTAAAATCATTAGAGCAATCATAAAACCATGCCTCTTCACAGTACTCGAAATTTCGTGTTTCAAAGAGCAGTCACCTTTATAAAGGTGTTACAGCATTTACCAACTAAAATATTTCAATACAGTGTAAAACGTACGTGATAAGCACCACTCATGCCCTGGTAATATTTTTTTCCCAGTGTACATAAATCTTAGCCAATGAACCAATGCCTCTGGAATCTGGTGACAGAAACCTCATTGCAGGACTGAGTCACTCTCACGTTTACAAAGATAGTTGAAGGTACCTAGAAATAAAAGAGCATTGAAGAAAATAACAAATGCACGTTCCGTGGATATTAAAGAAAATGTGTCATAGCTAAGGGAAAAATGACAAGAAACCATGTGATGGTATTTTCAATCACGTCTTCTGACAACCCTTTGTTTGTTTTCCAAGTCACTGTTCGTTTAGACGAAAAATATATGCCGGAATTGTCAATTGATTGAACCACAACTATCTTTGTCATTGTTCAATGTCTTAAATGTATGAATAGGACTGGCTTTACCGATTTTAAAAAATGTGCATGAATATGTATTTTTATGCCCATGTTAATGAGTTTTTCATGTGAACATAAGAATAATACTCGAAAATATTAGTACTCGTAGAGAGTAAAACCACGCATATCAGACACAAGTAACAAAGGACATAGCAAACAACTGAAGGGTCAAAAAGTTGAGAATTTTTTTTTTAGAAGATCCCTAGAAGAGCCTGTGTACAATATTCCAGGGTCCTTCTCCCAACGATGCGTCCACTGCGTAAATAACATACCTGAAAATCACAAAAGGGGCATAACTATGTAAAAATGTTTTTTTCTTCAAAAAATAGATAGCGGCTTTAACGGAACGACGAAGTACGCCTATGTGCAAGATTTCAGATTTCTATTTTTGACAATTGGACCACAGCGTGTTTGCAAAGAATAAACAAAGATATATTGCAAGATACTTAAAGGGGCCATAACTCTACCTAATTGATTATTCAAACAATTGTGAAAGCCGATTTTAGATAACTACTAGAAGGGCCTCTTTGCAAGATTACAGATTCTTAACTCTGAAGATGTATCCACAGTGTGTATTGCCAAATTAACAAAGATTATATAGCAAAAAAACTCAATAAGGGCCACAACTCCGTCAATTTTTCACAAAGATTTCTTGATTTACATAGCATAAATTCTAGTCAAAAATATATTCTTCCAAAAACTGAAAGAGATCCCAACTAAATTACTCAAGTAAATATGCCACTGCACCATATAATTGTGCGTGGAACAAATACAAAATTAAATGTTTATATAAAAAACGCCCCTCTTCTGTTTTCCTATATTTTGTTTATTTACTATTGACTCCTGATGAATAAGCAACAATTTTTTTTGAAAAATACACAGGACACACTTGTTTGTAATGGGAAACAAGGAAAACAAGGCAACTGATACAAATGATACACAAACGTATATGCAATGTGACTAAATAAATAAATTATCGTTCCGCTGGCGTACCCAGACTATTTTTCTTATTCCGTTAGACATAAAACCGCCCACATCATATGCATCGATCTACAAAGACCTCCTACTGTCGACCAAAAGTCATCAATTGTGAGACGGATCTTTTTCAAGCTCTCGAAACCAAGAGCTCACATACGGGTAACAGAAACAACCAAAGAATGGACATCTTTTATAATAAACGATAATAAAGACTGTGATCCTACTCTGGTCACCTAAAGGATGACAAGCGATTTATGAGGAAGTAGGTTTCTTAGCCATAAACAACCAAAATACTGCTTGGTTAAATTCATAAAATTAAGAAGAATGAGGCCGGCAATTTCTTGATATGTGCAAATAACGAAAAGTTGCCGCCCTTTGATTGTTATATTATTCTCAACTTCGATGGTGAACTCATTGTTTTAATAAGAAAAAGGTCAGGCAATCCTGACTTTTGCCTAGTTTTAGACAGGGAAAGAAAACAAAGAATGTGATTAGGAGACAACTCCAGGTTGCTAGGTACGCCTTTTATTTGTTGACGCTGTGAACAAATGAAATACATTGACTGGGTATGTCAAAATAGTGAGGAAATGTGGAATTTGTTGAAAATAAAAACAATTCAGGGAAACCTATATTTTCATAAGCCAGAAGAAACGACCAAGACATGCTGTCCGTATATCTTGATATCACCAACCATTATTTTTATCCGTTCGTTCCTTAACTTGATGAGAATTCATGTATTTCTTCCTGTTATTTAAATTCATTAGCAAACATATTGATTAGCTAAGCGGGTCAGAATTGGTTTAATAAACTAAAATAACGTACAATACAGGCAAAGTGTGTGGTGTGGTCAAGGGGTTCAAGAAAGAAATCAGACTACAGTCAAACCTGAGTTAAAGACTTACTGACAAAAAACAGCCAGTACAAATTCCCCAACGTTTCTTTCTTCTTTAAGAGTAAAACAACTTACGGGAAAACACCTCTTTGGTTGACACTTGCACAGTGGCCAGTGAACAAGGTTCCAATGAATCTTTAACCACAGATGTATTTCTAAAGGTGTCAAAGTTAACACCACGGTACAGGCACGTAGCCAGGTGGCGTTTGGGGAATGCCCCTTCATTTGAGATTCAAAAGCTCTAAATTTCTCTCAATATTTAACTACTCTCAGAAATGTCAATTGAATTGATGATCGAACGTTGTTCCTCCCCCTTTTTAGAAATCCTGGCTACGCGACCGCCGCGATTTATCACTGACATGGAGGAACTGAATCTTTATTTCGTGTGGTAATATCGTTGAAATCACAGCTCTACTCACTTTCGACCTACGTCGAGCTGAAGATGTTTAACTTATTACTAGGATAAAGCAACTCACCATTTTAAAGTTGTCATGTTTTTTCCCGCTCAAACTCAAACAAGGATCCTGTCTATGATTTCGATGATCCACTGCTCAAACCCCTTCCCCCTTAAAAAGCTAGTTTTAGTAAATAACTGCTACGTGTAAAAGTGTATGTCTGAGTGATACTTTTCGTCAATATGTTTTAAAATACTTGTTTGTCAATGCCTGGTATATTTAGTCTTGTTTATGAGTTAACCAAGTTACATGTCCCATACTTCATGAGTCTTTTGTAGTTTAGAATTACCATGTATATTTCTCTATCCAATTATCACATTCCCTTTTCATTAAGAATCTTTCTCATTTTATTACCTCTTTTTTCCTTTTTTCCTTTTGCTTTGTTCTTCAAGATATTTCATATTGACATTGACACTCTATACATTATATTCTATCATATTTGATCTCTCCTTTTTTATTTCAACACACAATCATTCCATTGAATTTTTCGTTCTTTGACATACTGATATTCACATTGTTTGTATAAGTATGATGCTATGAACCCTTTTCACCTTCTTTATCATTTTGTTCCAATTTTGTTTTGAACTTGAACTTGGTGGGACGATCATTATGCCTTGAGGCCATACCCTGCCAAAGCCATTCTTA
The DNA here is from genome assembly GCA_032362205.1 of Clione limacina. NCBI lineage: Eukaryota > Metazoa > Mollusca > Gastropoda > Pteropoda > Clionidae > Clione > Clione limacina. Next base: position 5,638 of record JAUUEB010378092.1, read on the forward strand.
TTTTGGTAAATACAACACTATGAAGATGGTTGGTCATTGAGTGAATTTTTAAATCCAAGACATGAACAAATACATACATGTAATGTCTTAGCAACCACACAGCTCTGCCGAGGGGTCAGTTTTACTCATTTGGTAAAGATTGTCTTTTTCATATTTGTTGACCTGGTCTTTAGTAACTGAACCTGATGGACGCCATGATGAGATTAGTGGAAGAGGAAAACAATTTAAAACAAGTTAAACAGAAACATGAGTACTCAGAGAGAGAGTACAAATCCGACACGATATTAAACATCACAGTTTATTACTATGCCACATCAGCATTACTTCGATAAACAAATCAACCTTGAAAGTTAACTTATTAATAAACAGAACAAAATAACACAAAGATCTGTCACAACTCTGCCCATACAACACGATGCAGGAAGACATCGCGCAGTACAAATTGTCTTCAATGTTTTGAAAATGTATATGATTACCATTTTTGATCCGAATATTTTTCAAATTGTTTATGATGTTTGCTTGTATCCTCTTATGTACATTGTTGTACTTGAGCGAATAAAAACTTGAAACAACAATTCCTGGGCCAATCCTTGGAATGTTGGGATCGGTGTTATTTCTTAAGGAGGGAAATAAAAGTATCATTTTTATTAATTGTTTAAATGCTTTAATGAAAACATGTTATGAATTAAGCATAATATTGTGTGCTTTTTGAAGATGTTATTGTTTACGATTTGCATGTTTGATTGGCCAAGTACCTAAGCAATAGACACGTGACAATAGCCATGTTGTCTGTCATATATGTATGATCAGTGCTGGGAAATCTAGCGGACAATCCCGCTACTTTCGTAATCCCGCTACTTTTCCCAGTAAACCAATCCAATCCCGCTACTTTTCCCAGTAGTCCAATCCAATCCTGTTTCTTTTTGTTTTGTACTCAAATCAAATAATCCCGCTAACAAAATGTCGATAATCCACTCCAAATTGGAGTGGGTTACTAAACAAATAAAAACATGTTTATAAGAGGCAAAAACTATGAACATTATCAAACGTCATTTAACAGCCTCCCCCACCGGATCCCTAAATTGATTTAAATGCACCATTTACATTCCATATTTCAAAATGTCCGCCTCGCTATGCTCGTCTTGTAACATCATTAATCGTCAGTAAATGACAGCACTAGATTCCTATGTCTGTATGTACAATGCCAATTCAAAGTTTATTTTTCTTTAAATTTGACAACATGTGATTAAACTAGTGGATTTAGAATGTCTTATGTTTATGTATGGGTGTTTTCCCTGTGCCCGAGTTCAAAGACTAGCCAAGACTGACAAACACTTAAACATAATCATATGAAAATATTATTTCGTTTGTTATTGTCAGAAGTATTGTTTAGGGAATCGTTAAAAAAATTCGGTGATATCGGTTACTAAGGTCGTTCATACATTTTGTGTATGAAATATTTATTTTCTTTAAGATGGAGGTATATTAAAAAATGGACTCCGACCAGATGTTTACTTCATGTCTATATTTATTTATTGACATAATAATCTTAATTAACGTTAAATAAAACTGTAAAAGGTGCAAAAGTATTATAGTATTATTAATATAGACAAAGAAGATACCTTACCTCAGATTCACACAAAATTTGTAGAAATAACATATTGAAAATATTACAATATCAAATTATTCACGGCTTCACTCTTTGTCGACCGAAGTTCTACATCCGAATTGGTTTTATCTGAATAAATTGTCTCGCTAATTGATAAAACTCTCAACCATTACAATCTTTCTCACAGGTCAACTCAGCGAAGAGTTTCGATAGCTTGAAAAGACTCAAACAAACACATTCTATAACCCGGATGTCTCTATTCAGATATCTTTAAGCTTTTGGTGTCATTCAAGTGTCAATTACCTGCAGGGGTGTCAACAGATTTTCTCAGAGATATAATTTTGATTTTTTAAATAATTAAACTGTAATCTGATACGGTAATCTGTCAGACATATTCTTTTGCATAATAAAAACATTTGATATTAAGAATTAAAATTGAAAAAGATAATAACTTCAGTCTTCATATAATAAAGCTAGATCTATATAGGTGTTGAAGTGACACAGAGGACTGTCAATAAGTCAACGAACTTTACACTAGCGACAAAATTACAAGGCCCATATAAACATACAACATTAAAAACAACAACAACAACAAAACAACAACAACAACATCAGAAGCATTGTTTGATCAGAAAGAGAACAAGAAAACACAACTCAAGGTCCGGGGAAAATTTAGAAAAATGGAAGGTAAATGGTGCATTTTAGAGCTATTTTAAGGGGGATCGGGGACAATTTCGAGAAATCGAAGCTAAATCGTGCGTTTTAGAGCCATGTTAAGGGTGGTCAGGGGAACTTTGAAAAAATCGGAGCTAAATGGTGCATTTCAGAGCTATGTTAAAGAGGGTCTGGGGTATTTTGAAAGATGAAAGGTAAATGGTGCATTTAAGGACTTTGTTAAGGTGGGTCAGGGAATATTTTGAAAAATGGAAGCTAAATTGTGCAATTTAGAGCCATTGTGGGGTTAGAAAGGAAAAACATAAATCAATCATGGTTTGGTGGGGAATGTATCACCGAATCACTCTTCTACTGGTTGACTATGAGCAACAATGTTAATTCTATTTTATTTTTAAGCTGATTATATTTTTGGATTTGGATGTACGGCCATCACGCTCCATGTCATATAAATCAGCATCTCGCAGATATGTCATCCTGAGAGTCATCAAATAGTATCTGTTTTTTAAGATTTAAAAGAAATCTCTAAATCGACTTAAAACGCACCATTTAGCTTCCAATTTTCAAAAATGTTCCGGGCATATTAAATAATATTACTGAGTGCTCAATTCTAGAGAATATATATTATCTATTCGATTGTTTTTTGGTGCTAATGATCCTGAAAATGTATATCTTACATTTCATTATTTTGCATTAAGTACTTAGAACACACAAATGTTATCATTCTGATTCCCCAATTGTCGGTGGTTGAGAATTTCGATTAATATGAATTTAATTTCTATTTCTAATCTGTCTAAATGTACATAACAGATAGGAGTTTCATCTCCAAAGTTATTAGGGGAGAGGACACATGATATGTGAAACAAAGAGTTCATTTCAAATTGATGTGCATAATTTTGTTCTGTTAATTTAAGAAAAAAGTATGATGTTTTTCATCTAATATGTCGATTTGCGCAGGTTAACCTTTCACCATGATTGCAAACGAATTCGATTAAAATTCATTAAACAAGTGTTAAGCCTCTCATCAATTCACCCCCTTTCAGCCCGGCATGTAGTTATAAAGCAATTAAGGGGGTGGGTTGGGGGATACATAGGCGTATTTAATCGGGCAATAATTAAAAAATATGATTTCATTCCAAAATGCTCTTGAATTGCACAATTTACTACTATTTGTCAAAATTTTCGGCCATTGTTCCCTATTTGTCATACTAATTGCACCACTAATGTCAACAATTTCGGCCGCTTCATTGAGTCTTTGAATAATTGGGCTTCGTCCCCCCCCCCCCCCTGGGCCAATACCCCAGATACGCCTATGGGGGGATATGATATCAAGAATGTATCCTCAGATTCTTTGGGTGGTGTTTTTCGTTAATTTTTCTCATGTCATAACAGTTAATCCCACAATCACTGCCAGGCGCGTAGCCAGGGGGACATGGAGGAAAATTTGAGAGCCAAAATGCTCTAAATTTGCACAATTTTTAACTTATCTCAAAATTTTCGGCCGCATCGCAGTCATTTCTTTGATAATAAGCTCTTAATTTATCTAATTTTGCATAATTTTAAACCAATCTCAAAAATGTCGGCAGCTTCCCGGCCATTGCTTTGATAATATCCAAGGTTGTCTCCCCCCCCATTTCAAAATCCTGGCTACGTGCCTGATCACTGCTTTGATAACATGTTAACGTGGACAGGATGTACATATTAAACAGTATAAATCAGTCACAGGCAGGGTAACCCCGTCCTAAGAGTAACATAAGTATGTGTGTTAAATGATAGAGGGGGGATAGATAGATAGATAGATAGATAGATAGATAGATAGATAGATAGAGAGAGAGAAAAGAGAGAGAGAGAGAGAGAGAGAGAGAGAGAGAGAGAGAGAGAGAGAGAGAGAGAGAGAGAGAGAGAGAGAGAGAGAGTGTGTGTGTGTGAGTGAGTGAGAGTGAGAATTTTTAATAAAAAATGTACAGAGTTGTGCCCCTTTTCAGCTGCTCGCAGGCAATATGCACTGCTGTTATTATCCTGACCTGTTTGGCTGTGATGGCAAGTGCTAAGGGGTTATTGTAACAGCCAGGGGGAAGCCCTTAGAGACCCAAAAACTCTGGAATTGCACCATTTATAACTCAATTTCAAAATTTTCGTCCGCGTTTGTCCTCCTCCCTCGTTTTCAAAATCCTGGCTAAGCGCTTGATAATAGCTGTACAGTGATGACTTCTATCTTGCTGGACCTCCATCGTAATGTAAAGCTTTTTCGACAGTATCACATAAACGCCTAGATAAGCTTAAGTCATATGGTGTTGGGGGTAACCTTCTCAACTGGATTTCTCATTTTATAAAAGACAGAAAGCAAAGAGTGCGTTTCAATAATTCATACTCAGACTATTCTCCAGTAGCCATTGGTATCCCACAGGGAAGTATCTTGGGCCTGGTTCTTTTTATAATATACACAAAGGATGTTCCTGAGATATTAAGAACTGTTATAAGATTAATGCTGACGACACCAAATTGTATGGCCCTCTAAAAGTTATTCAGTTTTACAAGAAGATTTACTCAGCCCTTTTAAATGGTCAGACACAGGCGCATAGACAGACATAGGGGAATGTCCCCCCCCCCCTTTGAAAGCCAAAATGCTCTAAATTTATTACTAATCTTAAACATTTCCGCTGCTATGTGGCGATTATTTTTATAATGTTCAAGGTTGTCCACCCATTTCAAAATCCTGGCTATGCGCCTGGTCAGACATCTTGCAACTTAAATTTAATGTTTCAAAATGCTTCTTAATCCTTCTTAGTGGTAATAATGATAGGGCATCTACTTACTATATGAACTCTGAGAATAACCTTGAATTAAATGTAACTGATAGTGGGGTTTATATAGGAGTTACCTTTTCCAATAACCTGTAGTTGGACAATCGCATGAACAATGTATGTAATCTGTAAGGCTAATCGAATGAGACATAATTAAAATAAGCTTTAAGTACATGGACATTGATATGTTCATTTAGCTGTATATGCCAGATCTTGAATATGCAAATGTGATATGGCACCCCCTGTTTAAAAGACGGCTAGCTAGCCTAGACAATTTTCATCGCAGAGCCACAACCATTCTTACAGAATTGAGAGATATTTCTTATTCAGAGAGATTGGTCGCCCTGAAGTTGCCACCTACCCAATACAGACAACTCAGTCAACATAGAAACTCCTATACAACATAGACAATCTAGACACAAGTGACTTTTTTACAGTACATACTGAATGTAAAAATGTATGGAATAGTCTGACTGCTAATTCGAGATTAGCTCCTAATCCACTGACTTTTTAGATTTATATTGACAATGAACTTGATCAGATTAAGTTTTTACTCTATGATTTTAAACTCACTAACTCATCACATGTTAACGATTATAGTGCTGGGGAATGAAGGGTTTCTTTTTCTTCACCCCCCACATGACTCTACCGGACTTGAATTTTAATGATCCTAAGGGTACATAGACTAGACACAAAATCATGGCTTTGCCAAAAAATGAAAGATGTTGCCGAGACAATTACAAATATTTTTTTTTCTACGGTAAGACCATTAGTTCTCGAGTTATGAGGTCCAGTCTGATCGTGACGTCATCAGGGCCCATATTTTCTACTGATAAGGTTAAAATTAAAAATTGTCGTATGTTAATGTTCAGCACCAATAAATAAGTTGTAAGCACCTAGTCCTATCTGAGACAGACATAAAAGATAGGTACTATTGTGTGCATGCTTAAGATCCCTTGATGTTTGAAAATTGGGCCATTTGGGCAAAAACCCAAAATTAATACACACTAACTGTAACACTCTGACTAAATAAAGATTACCTGCTGAAGACAGATAGGTGCTGCCACCGTCTAGGCAAAGGGAAGTACTAAATTGTTTACGCAAAACATGTGTTTTACAAAAAAAAACATGAATGTGTAAAAAGCTGTAAGCTAAGCAAAACTAAGTCAACAATAAGAATTGACTCCGTTGGAGCTAAACGAACAAACAAACAAGCACAGACCAAATAAATAAACAAACACCAAATTCTAATTCATTACTCTGTATTATATCTATCAATACAACATTGTGCTGACTGATATTTGCATTTCATGGTACATTTTACATTACTAAAAAATAACAGCATTTCAAATCACTGAGCACCATTGCATTTACATTGTCTTATGTTTATTATATTGGCATACTGATATTTAGAGTCAATTTGTTAAAAAATAACAAAATAAATTTCATATTGATCATATGCTATTAATTATCCACACATATTTCCCCGATCACAATTTATTGTGACTCGGGGTCTATTTTCGTTTGGTCTGTCTGTCTGTGTGTCTGTGTGTCTGTCTGTCTGTCTGTTAACGCAATAA
>JAUUEB010378203.1:0-12302 GCA_032362205.1 Clione limacina
ACACACACACACACACACACACACACAGACAAAACGAAAATATACCCCGAGTCACAAATTGTGATCGGGGAAAAATAACAATTTAAACAGTGTACCTTAATTAATTTTCAAATATATTTGTCTTTCGTTCACAGTGTATTTTTGCCCATCTGATATGACGTCATATTATAATCTCACCTTTTTATCTTGTATTCATGTCTCGTGTTATTAGGTTGGTATAACAGATGTGAATGAGACACAGGGACAGTCTACAGAGGCAGAATTGGCTGGGAAATATGGCAAAGATAAAATTATGTTCGTTAAGTGTGACATTACTAAGGAAGCACAGATGAAGGGTAAATAACTGTTTTTTATTTCTATTTATACTCCAAGTGTCAGATATTCGTATATTTCCGACCTTTAAATTACAATTATCCCACTGGATTTGAAGGTGCGTTCTTAGCTACACATTCGAACTCCTAATTTATCGAAACGATAACATCACGGCCATGAATACTGATTAAGTGCAAGGCATGAAGATCAGATGTTGTTAACCCCAACTTTAAGAAACATCGTTAAAGCTGCCTGAGTTCAGAAACCCTCTTGGCATGTATTTAATGGTGTTTTAATTGCAAAATCAGCGCCAAGTAGACTACGCCATATGCTCAAAAGCTATCTACACCGTAAACTTGTTCATTACCTTGATTTTAGTAATGACTCTTCACCATCTGTAATAATTTTATTGTGAGATCTACAACAGTTGTTACATTTTTGTATAACGATTGGGTATTTTAAGTTTTAAGTAACATAGACTGAATATGAAAATGTCTAAAAAAGTTCATTAGTGAAAAAAGAATTGCAATGATAACTTACAAATAAAACGTAAATACACGGCATGTCAATTATATTAGAAGGTTACACGTATCAAGGGATGAATATAGTACACACTTTTATTGTTTGATTGATTGTTTGATTGATTGATTGATTAATTGATTAATTGATTAATTGGTTAATTGGTTAATTTAGTGATTAATTGATTGATTGGTTGATTAATTGATTGATTGATTGATTGGTTGATTGATGAATTAATTGATTGATTTATTTATTTATTGATAAGTTGCCATGGATTTGCTCATTGATAAAGCAAATTTTGATAGATTACTCTATAAGGCAGCTAGCTCAGCATGGCGAGAGATGGGCTGCGATACGGGTAACCGGAGTTCAAACACAACTGCGGCAATTTTTTTCTAAAAATTGCCTTAACGTCAAGACTCTTCTACTCCTGATTATCAAACGATTTGAAATTTGGGTTTACCAATTTGACCATGATTAGAAATAATAACCACTTTCCTCGTTATCGTTTGTTCATGGTTCCATGCGTTATGTGAATATAACTGTACGATTATTTACATTGAATTATATAGAGAGAAATACAATCTTGGGGTACAATAATAATGATGAACACATTATTTCGGTAATAATATTCGTCTGTAGTTATATTGTTTAATTTCATAACACAGAAACATTCAATGCAGTGAAGGAGAGATTGGGTGGCCTAGATATTGTAATAAATAATGCAGGCATTGGAATGGAAATGGAGGGCTGGGAGTTAACAGTGGATGTCAATGTGGTATGTTGGTATTTTAATTTTGACTTTCACTTTAATAGCTTTTTTTCTTGTATTACCAAAGTGTTTTTTAAATTATAATGGTCTTATTGTTGATGATTTTCTTGATGTTATTTTGCTGTTTCTGGTGTCACTGAAATCTTAAATTTGATAAAGGTTATAGAGCTGTGTATGTGTTTCCATGTCAAGGGTCATTGTACACTCATTTGGACCGTCAAAAGAGTTGCACAAGTTGGACCCAATAAAATCTCAATAAACATCCAAACACAAAACTTTTGATATGCAATTTTCTACTTAGTCAATATGTCTACTCCGGTTAGACATTGGTTCTTTTATGCGGGTAACAAAGGTGTTGACAACACGATCAAGGCCAGGACATAGTAGCCATAGTTATATAAGGCCGCCTCCACACATAATTTACCTTGACTTTTGTTAATTCTCACGTCCTATTTCTTAATTCTTGCATCACGTATATCCTTCTATATGGCGATGGGTCATGTTTCATACATCAGACAAAGTCAAACGACCTCTAGTTTTCAGAGAAAGATATACATCAAAAATTCGCCAATGATTATTCCCGATTGATTAGCAAAATACTATTTGTAATAACTTCTGGGACAGCGTGCATTTGAAATAAAACTTTTATGTCAAAATGTGTCAACTTTATTATATCAAATTAGACACGCTTTTCTTTTCAATAATAAACATCTTTTTAATGAACTGAAGTATTTAAATATTGTATCTTGTCCGAGCTTATTTATGCAAACACATAAACTTATCAGTATCTCCTCTTGATTTTGTTGATTTTAGTCATAATATGTTTTGGAATGATGACTTATTCAGCCTCAATGATAATTAGTTGTTGCTTTTGTGCTACCAGAAAGGTACTCTCCACGGCACGATGCTCGCTATGGAACACATGAGAACAGACAAGGGAGGTAATGGTGGAGTCATCATTAATGTTTCATCCATGGCAGGTTGGTGGTTATTTCCCTTTAAAAGTCGAATTGTTCCGCACCATCCAGAAACGATTGAACTTATTTTAAGTTCAATAGTGCGTTAAGTAATCATTTAGTTTATCAAACTAATTTGATGAGAATATTATAAGAATTAGTCTACAGCTAGACCCTACGTTTTGAGAAAATAAACCTGGTCCATTGTTCGTGGTATAATTGAAAAATTATTAAAAAATGAAAACAGAAATGAGAGCAAAGGTAAAGATCGTTTCCCTCAAATCTTTTCGTGTTTATTGTTTTTAATTTAATCGTGCTAAAAGTAATTGGTGACGGTCAGGATTGCCACACCATTAGCATCAAAGAGACCGGTTGGTGTAACTAATGACCTTTGTGTATTTTCCTATAACTCTTATGTGACGACAATGTGTTTTCCTAGACACAACAAAGTGACATACAGAGGCTCTTGTTGAAAGCCTAAGCTTCGTGTTACTTTAAAACAAGGTCACATTCTTGTACAGTAAAAAAGGCATAAAGATGAAGTATTCGCGTAAATGAGCTTTTGACCTGTTTGCTTAAAAAGTATCCAATATCCCATTTAGCGGGGGTGACTTCTCACCCAATTTTTGTTCAGTATTAAAGTGTCTGCTCCCCTTCTTTGTTGCTATTCTATATATTTTTACTTTTATATGGGCAAATTTGTTTTTTTCTGATGTATATTCTTTTAGTTCTTAAATACACGGATTTATATTTCACTACTAAAAGAAGATATACCAGAAAAAACGTAGTCTTGTATAAATGTGTGAAATGTAATTAAGATTTGAATTCATTATCACAAAATAATCTGCAGGTATCAATCCTAACCCATGTGGTCCAGTGTATTCTGCTACTAAGGGAGCCATCCTCATGTACTCACTTTCTTGGGCGGTAAGTAGGTCACACTCTCTTTCTTAAGCAATTGTCTTTGCATGATACGTAGATGTATAACAATTTGACAGTAGCGTTACTAGGGGGGGATGAAGGGTTTCTCTTCACCCCCCCATGACTCTACCGGACTTGGATTTTAATGATCCTTAGGGTACATAGACACAAAATCATGGCTTTGCTAAAAGATTAACTTGAGCAAAGTGACCACAGGAGCTGAGCAATGGTCAAAAAAACGAAAGTGCTCAGAATGGATCGAGACTGGTCGCAAAAAGGTGTTGCCGAGACGATTACAAATATGTATTTTTTTCTACGGTACGACTATAAGATCTCGAGTTATGAGGTCCAGTCTGATCGTAACGTCATCGGTGCCGATTATTTCCACTGATATGGTCAAAAAAATAATTGTCGTATCTTAATGTTCAGCACCAATAAACAAGTTGAAATAACACGTCTAAATAAGATGAAAACAAAATTAGTGACTTTTGATCACTTGTTCGTGAAAAAAAGCTTTTTTAGTTAGGAGCTCAGCGTATATAAGGATATATAGTAAAAACGAAAGCCTTTTTAGTTCCGCTAGTAATTGCCGTGCCTTATTTATCAGCATTAAATTAAACTTCGTGGGTTTTTTATTACTTAGAGTGTATACTATGGATAAATTGAAGTCACCAAAACATTTATGGTAAATTAACTCGTACAGGGGTCATGTACGTTAGTTCATGAGATTAAATAACTGCCTTTTATGAAGAAAACTTAATTTGCATAACCCCTGCACGAATCAATTAACCATGAAATTTTTGCTAAACTATGTTTTTATGTTCCTAATAGTGTTGTCTAAACGTATTTTGCAAACAATATAATTTTGTATCGAAAATCGTCCCGTACAGGGGCCTTGACCAGTGGTATATTAGTTAGAATTTGCACCATTTTATGAGTGAGTACCCATTTGCATGACCCCTGTACGAATTAATTTACAATGCATTTTTTGGCAAATTATGTTTTAATGTTCCTTAAAGTGTTTTAAACCTAAAAACATAATTTGCCAACAATTTCATTAAAAATTGATTCGTACAGGGGTCATGCAAATGAGTACTCACTCATGAAAGGATGTAATTCTAACTTATATACCGCTGGTCAAGGCCCCTGTAAAGGTTGATGTTTGATAAACAAAAATTATATTGTTTGCAAAATGTGTGTAGACAACACTATTATGAACATAAAAACATATCCGGAAGATTCTTGTCTCTGCAGACTCCTCTAAACTACTAAACTGGCAAATTCTTTGTTATTTGATTTTAAAAAAATCCATTTTCTTTAATGAAAGAGTATTTTCTTAATACATACTGTCGCCTTAGCCTAATGTGAATTTCTGTTCTTTCTATTGCAGAGAAATCCACAATTGGCAGCAAATAAAGTTCGTATGAATGTGTTGTGCCCTGCGTTTGCCGATACGTCTATGTTTCAAGCCCTTGAAGACGAGAAAAATATCCACGTGCCACAAATTGCCCAGATGATAAAAGCAAAAGTCGGATTAATGACGTAAGCAGATATGATAATACTTTTAATTTCTATTTCCTCTGCGTGCAGTCATAAACAGCAGGTTTCAAATCGAATTTGCATGGTAGCATAGTGGTAAGTGTACTCGATAATCATGCGGAAGATCCGTGTTCCTATCCCACCAGGCACTCCCTTAGATATTTCTGCCGACCTTCTGTCCACCCAGCAGTATAACTTGGTTTAACTATAGCGATGGGCTTAACAGACGTCTTCGCAGGAAGCTGAGAATGTAAAGGTGTGTCTTCATTGTGAATGTCGGCGTAATAATGATTTAAATCGCGTTGAGCTTTAAAAACAAATGACATTATTATCATTGATACTATAATGAAATAAGTGTTTATATCTTAATAAATTGCCATATCGCCATTGTTTAATATATACATATCTTACTTCAATGTGTATTGTGTAAATACTCCTGAGATAATTTCATTGTTGAATCAATATCAAAAGTTTTGGCTTCACAATATTTTCTGTAAGATCCTTACGTGATTAATCAATTAAAAAGGGTAAATTTGATGTTAACAACGTAATTCAATTTAATATTAACATCTTCTGTCTTAAATGTTCTATTTCATTCCTTTCATGTGTATGTCTATTGCTCAGATCAGAACATGTTTCACTGATTAATATTTCTGCAACCTTATCTCCTTGTCTTTTTATATCTGTAATACACACAGACACATACACAGACACACTGGCACACAGACATACAGACACACTGACACACAGACATATAGACACACAGGCACACAGACACACAATTTAGAAAACGATAGCGCTATTATGTGTTTTGTTTAAAATTGGTCTTTATCCTTTACATAGTATAATATAAAACCATTGGTTTTTTGTCTCCTTCACAGCACAGAGTACGTTGCACAGAACCTTATGGAACTTATCGTGGATGAGACCAAGAATGGTGCCATTATGACTTTGTCTGAAACTGGAGGCAAAAACTATCATAAGTTATAATAATCATTGAGAGATCATAATTTGTTTTGTTTTGTGCATATAATTGTATAATATTGATTCATACTATTCCAAATTATCAAAATAAAAAGTAATATATTGAATAAAAGGATTTTGATGTTCTCCAAATGTTAACCATTATATCATTAAGATTGGACTTGTGACATGTGACTTTTTCATTTCTTTTATTGGAGCGTGATGTTGCTAAAACAAATTTTAAAACCTTGCATTGATAATAATGTATACAGTGTACTATACCTTTTGTTTGGGCTGCAATTCGTACAGAAAACTAAAATCGTTATAAATTTGCCTGCAGTACTCAAATAGCTGTCAACTTCATTAATGAACTAAGATAGTAAATAAAAAATTGTGAATAAAGAATTTGGAATTGAACCAACCTTATGCTAAGGTTGGTTCAATTCCAAATACTTTTATGAAACGCAATTTCCAGTGCACTCTCGAGTGAAAAGATTCCTTTACTATAAGATAGTGAATATGCATACAGAAAATTCAAAAAGGGAGACTTAACTCTGTCAAAATGATCTTTTCAGGACATTTGTGAATGGAATTTTAGAAAGCCATTAAAAGAGCCTCTTTATTAAAGGTTTAGTAAAAACTAGATTAATGCATCTAAGAATTTACTAAACTGTATGCGGATCTCAAAGTAAATTTACATAAGTTTTCCTTAAAGGATTCCGCACTATCCACAACTTTCATAGGAGTTCCAAAGTCTCACGGTATTTGGACAAAAAGAGTGCAAATTTGCTACTACTGTTGATATTGGTTGGTGTGACATAGCTTTGATTTCCTGATCTAGTATCGGTTCTATTTGTTCTGAGGAGATTTAGGATGATATCTTACTGGTTATTTCTGACTGTGAATAGTGTGTTAAGTTTTATTCTAGCTCTCCTATCATCTAATGGCCATTGGCCTGATTTATCCATGTATTACCTGGCAGTTAAGTATAATTTCCAGTTATAATCCTCCCTGCATTTTGTCTGCACTTGGGTATGACCCGTCTGGGATTCGAACACTCTACCTTCCGATCCAGAGTTGGTCACCTGCTCCACTCATCTGAACGGTTTCTATTTTATGTTTATGTATACGACCCTGTCTGTGACAAATCTGTTTTACACGCTCGTGTATTTTCAATAATTGTCTGCCTTCTTCCCAATAAACGGCGTGTACACACTCCTATTTTGAAGCTAACAGGAAGCAAGAAGAAACACATGTCTTTAAGATCATGATCCTTCATTTTCCACGGATTTGTTACCACTGTTGACATAATAAACGAGGCCAGATCCTGACTCTTCAGTTGGGTCTAAGATGTTCATTGTTATGGTTTGTTATATGATTAAACATGTGATGGCCTAGGGTCAACATCTCTTCCTCACATGCGAGAAGGGTTTTGTTCAAATCTGACAAGTTCCACATGTTTGCTGCTCTTCTCCACTTGCCTGGTCGTAAGTCTATGACGCTATTTGGGACATACAGTCAACCCCCGTTACAGTGCCAATTTCCGTGTAAAGGAAAAATTTGCACTGTAGAGAGGTTTTGACTTATATCCACAGAGAAGGGCCCAACCTCAACCGAGGTAGAGAACGACACTGCCTTCCCCCCATCTACCAAACTGATTTTTCACATGATCAATCATCATATTCCGGTCATGTGACAAACAGTTCAGCTTGAAGAAGGCGTACCGGATGGTCGCCGAAAGCTCCTGATGAGCTTAAACTTTTTACTCGAAGGTAAATGTTTAAATTCATCTCTATTTGAATTTACATGTTTTATTTTTCTCACGCAAACATAGAAAAAGTACTCCTATTAAGCTGCATTTTTATGCGTAATTGTTTTTCGATATATTTTTATTCTGAAATGTATGACAATACAACATATTATAAGACAAAATAAAATAACCATACGTGGTACATTGAGGTTAAACAATGGTATACGACTGCAGGCGTTTATCTAAAAGGATAATCAAATTTTCAGCCGTACATGTTTCTGTAATTCACCATTTTACATTTCTCTGATTTACTTAACAAGCCTTGTTTTATTAAATATATATTACATAGTGAATACTCCCTGGCTGAGTTTATCTACCAAATTTATGGCACACGAGTTTGATATCGATGAATGAATATTGATCGAGTTTTAACTTAATATACATCCATCGATATCAAACGAGTGTGCCATAAATCGGGTAGAGAAACTCAGCCAGGAAGTATTCATTTTATTCACTTGGCATATTTCATACAGGTATGGTGATTTTTCAAAACATACAACACTTACATTTTATAAAGTATAAGCAAACTAACAAACACGACTGCATAACTATTTCTGTGAAACACCCACGTGAATGAAGAATCGATACTCACAAATGTCCCTCGCGTTCGTGTGTTGCTTCCTACCCCGCCCTTTCTAGTGTTTTAAGACTCGCGGTTTTAAGGTGTATGTTGCTTGTGGAGCTTCCTGTCCCGCCCTTTCTAGTGTTTAAGCCTCGTGGTTTTAAGGTGTGTTTTGCTTCCTGTCAAGCTTTATTGTTTATATTTATTGCATGGGCGTTTCCTCTCTTATAATCATACATTGTATTATTTATTGCATGGGCGTTTCCTCTCTTATAATCATACATTGTATAGAATGAAAAGTGATATTATCGGGTTCTCTGGATATTTTTAAATTCACATGCACGTTTCTATCTTTTTAGCACTTTTTTTACCCTGTTTGTTTAGTAAAGGTGGTGCACAAAGTTACCAGAAGCAAGAAACAGATTTGATTTAAATTTTAAAAGCCAAATGATTATTTTCTTGAAAAGATATATGAAAAAAGAGGCGTTAATAAAATAAAAAAGACACATTAATAGCTCTTCAAAGTCGGAGTGATAATGACGCCACATTTAAAATCCAACTACTGATCAAAGAGTTCTATCTTCAAAAACATTTGTTTAGATTCAACTGACATGATTCTTACTAAGAACATTAAGGCGATAGACTGTATTCCATACACACAAATAAACAAGACTGTGGCTGTGGAACTTTCAAAGGGTAAACAATGTCGCCAGTAGAATCCCGATAAAAACTGTGAAAGACAGTTTGACTGCACATGCGCTATCTCTCACGTCCTCGTCATGTGACATCACAGCAAAAGCTCTCACTTGAGTTCCAGAAGATCCTTGGTACTTTACAGGTGTAGCATGGAACCGGAAACCTCGTGCTGGCATGTGGTCTGGTATCTGTAAATACATATTGAGGTCAAGTGTGTCATTTCTTTTTAGAATTTTGTAATCATTTACATAATACATGTGACAAATGGTCCAAAAGAATTAAGTCTTCAGAAATTCAATTAACCTCATTTTCGGGTGGTTCCAATATATTATTATAGAACACACTTTTCGAAATACAAAATACTAACCTTGCTATAACGATGCTAAATAAATCATGAATATTGCCAATGATTTTGAAAAGTATGTTTATATAATAAGATTGAACGGCCAACAAGCTCCAGTAGTCAGTCTTTGGACATTTTCGTTCATCTTGTCTATTCAGGAATGTTCAAGAACTTTTGGCGTGACTTCTTTTTTACGCCAACCCTTGAGTTGAAATCGACAAAGAGGTATACGTCATCTGTATTTGGGACGTTCTCAGGATGAAGCTTATCTTTGTCCCTTCCTGAGGGGGGTAGATCATTGGTCGAATGCGGTTCTTAATGGCAAAGCCAACCCCATGTAGCCTCTTTTCTTTTACGTCTTTGCCCTGCCAGTAGACGATGTAATTATTCTAATATTTCTTTTAGGGAGTATGCACCTGTATGAGTCTCCTGTAGTGCCGCAATGTCAAGATTCATGCCAAACATTCCCTGTCTATGATTGACGTCTTTGGGGCATCATATAATTCTTTAAGTTCGTATGAGAGACCTGTTTGCATAGTCCTAACATTCCAGCCTGCTATTCGAAGAGTTGGAGTCTTCGTATTTTTTTGTTTTTCAGCCTGTTCAGCGTTTGAAGGGAGTAACCTCTAAGGCACCCATTGAAGCAAGTGACCAGTGGAATTTCGATGATTCCTTCCACCGGCAGAAACAACCCCTGGTGCTTGTGCTCTACGCCAATCGAACAAACTGCGTATAACCGATAACTGCATGCAGCCTTGTTTCTCGGTCTATTGCTTATCTCACGTCGATGTGAGAATGGAGTGACTACTCCATGGACGTAAGCCTGGGCATAAAAATATACAAATACAGAGAATAAATAAGAGTCTATATAAAAAAGGTAAGAGGGAAAAGAAATGAAGATGAAGAGAGCAAGTCTGTCCAGTTCCAAGATCCCCCTCCCGGTCTAGAAGTTCTGGTCCATCGACATGCCGGAAACAAGCCTGACTGCAGCCTTTCCCTTTTCATGATATTTCAAAAGATAGCCGGGGTGGTTTTTTTCAGGAGCCACACCTTTTGCAGTTTAGGTAGTATACAGCCCTACTGGTTAACCGTATAGGCGTGCCTGACCTGACCAAATTACTTATTAAATTACTTTAACTTCTAAAATAATTGGTTAAGTTACATGGTATTGTTTTGTCCTTGGTGGTTTATAAAGTTTACGCTTTATCGGAGTACTTAAAATGAAAATAAAATACACTAAAGAATTAAAATGATAGCAATACGAACCCAGAAATGACATCATTTGCATCAAGGGTGTCATTAACCAGAATGAACAATTTCTCTCGTGTAAAGGGAGGCTATATTATGAAGAAAATTAATTATTTTGATTGATGCCCCCTTTGAGTTCTCTGGAGGTAAAAGTTCAGGTGTGTGTACTTGTTATTCTCTTCTCAACAGTCTTTCTTCTCCCCTATCGTATTTGAAATCTGAGAATCAAGGGTATCAGGGAGAGTTGCACTTTGCTTAAAAGCGGGTCCGTTTATAGAAGGGTGGCAGACATACCGTTTATAAAAGGGTGATACTTCTGGCGTTTATAGAAAGTTGACCCTCCTCCCAACGTTGATAGAAGGGGGAAACTCCCAGTGCGTTGAGAAGGGTGGTAATCACAGTTTTACAAAAAGATGACTGTCCTAGTGGTTATAGAAGGTTGACACTCCCAGTGTTCATAGACACTACCAGTATTTATTGAAGGAGGACTTTTCCGTGTTTATAGAAGGATGATACTCCCGGTGTTTGTAAAAGGGTGACACTCCCAGTATTCATAGAAAGCTGACACCCCCAGCGTTTCTTGAAGAATGACATTCACAGCGTCAAGAAAATGGTAAAAATACTAGTGTTTTAAGACGGTTGACATTCTTAACATTTACAGAAGGGTGACACTCAGATAGTTAAATCCCTTCCGGAGCCCTGCTATAAAGGGTTTCATAAGTTTCAATATGATATTATTACCTTGAGATTCTCCACAATGAGTTTGTTTTTCCCACATAATAATACGTGGTTTGGGAAAGCTGAGGTGAAGGGATCAGGAGACAGAGTGTCGACCCCTATGATCTTCAAGTCACGGTTGTCCAACAGCCACTGTCCGGCTTCTTCACTCACGCTGGGTATGCGATAACTGTAGATTTGGAGTAGAGTCATTAATATGATTATCATTATGTACACCAGTTATCTACAGTATGTCACAAGTCATATGTCACAAGTCACATGTCACAAGTCATATGTCACAAGTCACATGTCACAAGTCACATGTCACAAGTCACATGTCACAAGTCACAAGTCACAAGTCACATGTTTACAACTCTTAATCCCAAACAATTTACGTTATTTAAAAAATCATTTAATTGATATGACGTTGCAAAATGATACATGCGAATGTCTATGACTTGATATTGTACTAGTTGACGAGACAACATTGTAGAGATTTGTTTTTGATGATCCTGCACTTTAATCTTTTTATAGTGTGATTATAATACTGAACAAACCTTGAGTGATCTGCGTGGTCTGTAGAGCCCAGGTAGTCGGTGAAATTATTCCAACGAGATGACCAGCCAAAGAAGAACAAAATGGCAGCTTTTTGAGGTATGCGTCCGTTATCACGTTCCCACTTGATTAATTTCTGTTTTGAAATAAATAAAAAATTGAGTTTTCACAAAATCTTAAATTGGTTAAGAGAAATATTTTTATTCTTCCTCCAAACATCAACAATTGCAATGCTTTGAGAATACAGTATACGTTACGCTTGTTTAGAGTGAAGAAAATAGTTATATCCGCACGTGTGTGTGTGTGTGTGTGTGTGTGTGTGTGTGTGTGTGTGTGCGTGCGTGCGTGCGTGTGTGCGTGAGTGCGTGCGTGCGTGCGTGCGTGCGTGC
>JAUUEB010378314.1:0-12302 GCA_032362205.1 Clione limacina
ATATGTTATTGCTGAGCGCCTAGAGCCGTATGGAATAGGCGCTATATAAATGATCTATATTATTATTATTATTATTAAAATGCAAATATGCCCGTCACTTGCGATGTGGAATATACTGGCACTAGAACTACAAGCAATATATTAAATCAGTGTTACTGTGTTTGGTCGGATATGGATCGAAATTTGCAGATACTGATCAAAAAATATTAAATTTAGATTGGGAGCAGCTCATGATCAGACCTGACACCTACACAAAAACAAGAACTCTGGGAAACATAAGAGTGGTGGCGACATCAAGACCACAAGTACATCATTTCAATGGGAAAGATATAAGAAGGATTGTATCACCAAACATGGAGATACAATGTACCATGATGTTCATTTTAGGATCTGATTTCTTAATATTTCTCCTACTGTTAGCATTATTCATAAGATGGATTTTCTAAAGTCAACAATGTAACAATTAAGAAAATAATGCACTAACTCGTCAATGAATTTTCCATTTTGCTTGTCAATCGAACAAAGACTTATTAGTTATTTAAGGAAACAGATTGAGCTATTTGAGCTTTATTTTTCTTTCATGATACTATACTTGTTTCAAAAAAACTTACACACCATCTCAGAATCATTTTGACAATGCTTGTTTTGTAATTATTAAGCGTAACTTAACGTACTTCGAGTAGAACAAAAATAACATTTTAGTTTCTGCTACATTACAGTTAAAAAATAAAGAATTCCACTTTAAGTTGCTTAAAGAAAGACATATCGCAAAAGACCTTGATAGATTGCATGCATGAACTCTGTCTGTATCCTATCGCCATTTATGGTATTTTTTATCTAGACTAGTTACGAATTCATGGGATGGGAATTTGTGACAAACTTGAGGTTCTCTTACTCTGTCTTTGTGAATTAAAGGTTCAGAAAATTGTTGCTTAAGTCCAAATAAAGAACGCACACTCAGCGAACAAGGATTAGTTTGCCCAAATATATTATAGAGAAAGCTTATGAGATGGCGCAATCATGATATGTAAACTATGAATAGATTATAGAAGTTGTGCTGCTTTGTTTATCTTGTCTGCCGAGGGTTATTAGGTGCCCTATATTCCCCCATATGAAGCTCAATGGCTCAATATAAAGACGTAGGAAGCAGTGACCGACTGATTGAGATTAAAGTTCAACAAATAGTGAAGATCAAAACGTAATAAATGCGGTATAATATCCAAGAATAGTAACAGTGTATGATCTGTTCTTAATCAGCCAGAATAGTCTTGCTACAGGCTAACCAGAACAAGCACACTTCAATACTAGACAGGCCACTGCTAAATATATGATTTTAAATACTTTTTTGGGAGGTGTATGTTACTTCAGTAACCTTATAAAAAACGAAAAAAAATACATTTGTCTTTGAAATCGGATGTGGATTTAAATGTACGTGAAATGACGTTTCTTCAACGTAATCTATAACTTTCTATCTATTTTTGTGTATCACCATTTATGTTATACAGGGCCATCTAAAACTTTCGAGAAAATATTTCTCACACCGAATACACTTGTATAAACCAATCTGAGTATTTCAGGCGTTTTGATTGGTTAATAGAAGTGTTTAAATTCACGTTAACCCCGGCTACAAAATTTAAACCCGTTACTAATCTCAAGCTATTGCTGAGCTAGGGCGTTTGAAAACATGAAAATGTTATATTCAAAAATATATATATATTTTTTTAAATTATATGAAGGTTTACATTCACGCCTAGCTTTGACTCTACGTTTTCGTTTGGATAAATGCGTGATTTTGATTTATTAACACAATGTTAAGTCAGTCCGCTCAACACAATTTTTCATGTGCTGTTTCATTTCCACTGGATTTTCAATTCACAATTGGATACTATAAAAATGTTTGCGCTGTAACATTTATGAAGAAGTTTTGCTAAATAATCAACAAGAAATGGTAGAATTTTCAGTTTACGCATTGACAATTTAACCTAAATTCCAACGGTGATTGCCTTCTTCGTCTAAGTGATATTGTGTATTGTTTTCTAAGTCTTTCCTAATTATGCCAACTTTGGTTAGTTGATTGATTGTGTGTTTAGGAGTGGGTCTAACTGATTTTATTGCTTTTTACATTTTTGTAATTGTCTAAGTTACTACAAATATGATTAGCGTGCTACAGAGTTGGTTGAATTGGGCTCAAAACCGATATTAAGCATTTTCTGTCAAAGTCAGCACACTTATTTCGATTTTAAGTGTGTTTGCAAAACTTGTTTTGTTATTGTTGCAGGTACATTTTTACCCACTCAGCCTCTAGGTACAAGTCAATGTTATCTGATTTATACCTAAAAGACAATCAATTAATTTCCGAGCAACGTTGTTATTTATATTTCAGAGAAACCATGATCTAAACTAGATAAACTAGACTGAAAATTACATTATGAAGTGTATCATGGCCTTCATCATTTCTATTTAATAAACATATTTTATTCATCAATTTCTATTTCAAAACGCAAGCACTTATTCTGCAATGCTTTATTACTTTATTAAGTAGGAATAAAGCCCTCGAACATGAAACAACTCAACTTGAAATTGTCATTAAATTGTCTCGAATAAAAGAATAGGCTTGTATTTGTTACTTCAAATCTCGGCTAGTGCAACAATTACTATTCTGTTCTATAGTCATAATGATGACTCATTATAGGCAATACTACGTATATATAGTTGATCTGATCTCCTCTACTGAAAGTTATTTTAACTTTCCGTAATTAGTCATGCATTAGCATTGATGTCCTTTTGAATAGATTATAAAAATAATATAACACTAAAATGATAGTTGGAGGAAGATATGTAGTTATATTAGTCGAGTTTTTAGGATGAATTAAACGACTGGCCGTATCCTTTTGTAGTCTTTAGTTAAAGTAATCTTCGACTTCAAAACTAATACCTACTTTGTAAGGGTTATATGAGACGTTATGCAGTAGCTCTTAATCATTTTTAAAACATTGTTGATTACAAAATAAAGGCTTAAAACAATACCAACATAATATCTTATGTTATGAAAAATATAACTCGAACATAATATCTCTATAAGGACAGTACATAGGGATGAGATTTGCCACAAAGGTACACATTGTTCAGCAGATGGTAGCTTTAATAACGCCAGCCACTGCGAAATTAAGGAGATACAAGGTACAAGATGATGTTATATTGCGTATATACAAGTTGATGTTTTTGTGAGTTACGGCATTGTTCAGAGCATTGCTGAAAAAAAGTTCACTCCTTGAAATGTAACTAGTCGGGTAATTAGGCGTTGCATTGTACCATACTCCCGTTCGTTCTATGGGACGTGGTTTTAATTGATTCAAAATGAACGTAGACACAAATCTTTTCGATCCATCACAAATTACATATTGGTGAGCACTTGTCAAAGTACTCAGAATGGATTAAGCATGGTCGCTAGACCTAAAACTCGAGAACTAAATGTTCTAAATAGCTAAACAAGAATACAATACGTAATTGTCTTAGTTATTATTTTAACTTTTAACAACCAGCCCCAAGATACATTTTACACTTTTATACGTTTGTTTCTAGTAAATCACTAAGTGACGTTGTAAGTAGAATATCATTTATATTTATATGACAACGACTGTTTACTAATAAACACAACGTTGGCCCAGTTTAGCAAAAAAAACATTGGGATTTGAGGGCAAAAATATTAATCTTAAGACATATGGTAAGCAGAACATATCATTTATTTTAAGAAAGCACTGTTCGGTCATTTATCTTAATTAAGACAACCTCAACAGACGCCACACAATACCCAAGCTTTGTACAGCTTTTTATTGAGAGTCGGTGCTATTGTGTAAAATGATGAGAAACAGGTGAAGTTTAATTAAACCTTTCATTGTTTTGACAAATGATAATTTTCACAAATGTCTTAATTTAACAAAAACACATTTTAGAAGCTTTAAATGCGTTTCTTTCTATTGCGATAATATGGAAGTTATGAAATATGTTCTGATGGATTGACGTCACTGACATTGTTTCTACTGTTAACGGAAGGATTGAATCGCTTAAATTGTCTTAGCTTGACAAATATATGCAAATATTGTGAAGCCCTTAGTACGTTGATTGTGATCAAAGGTAAGAATAAACCGAAAGAAACTAGAAACAAAATGTCTAGTATATCTAGATTATGGTTCTTATTACATAAATGTGCTTGTTAATCTAATAAAATTACATGTTCAGATTTACACCTTTACATTCATGGTTAACAACGCTTATCAGGCATCAGATCAGCAACTTGTTTATCTATTTCCGAAAACAAACAGTAGCTAAGAAAACATACATCTTTTTTAATATCTAAAAGCGAACACTAACCCGTATGAAGTACAAAATGTAGAGTTACCGTTTGTAATTAGTCTTCGTCTCATTTTTACGTGAAACAGTAATCATTTTGATCATCTGTCAACTTTGTAAAAGATAACCAAACTATTAATGTACTAAATGTAAAACTTTACGAGCCAACTTCAACGGTCACATTCTTAAAATAGTCTGAGATAAAAATGTAAACTTTATCGTTGCAACTATAAAACACGTCAAACATCTGGGAATTACGTAAGACGGAAAACCCACTCCATTAGACACAAGAGACGACCCAAATACATCTTTAAAGGTGCCTATATCTGTTCTTTTTGTTTATCCTCCTGTTATTGCTGCTGTCTTTTAAGTTGTACATAAAGTATCACTATCCTATTACCATTTCCTTACTATAATCAACTTCCTGTACGTAATATAAGAATAATAATAATAGAAGAAAACTAGTTTTGCTGAAATTAGATTACACAACTTTTAATGATATCTATATGAGGACTGTAATTGTATGATTGGATCTTAACTCATCCTAAAAGGTCTAGTCGAGGCTGAGTTCATCGTATTAAAAAAAAACATCAAACCACCTACGTAGGTTATACTATAATGGCCATTATGGATGTTCATCAATATTCTACCTCATTGGTATGATGCATCAAACCATCTGACGTATTCAGCCTCAAATTGTATAGTCAACTCTTCTCTAATCAACATTTACATTCTGATACAATTATACGACAATTTCTTTTTTCAGTCCGAAATGCCTTAATAAAATCGAACATGCAATCACAATTGTTCATTGCGTAATACTTTCTTTGTGTTGCTTTAACAACTCAGAAGCGTAATTTACAAAATGAACTGTCTAGTCTTAGCCTTAAGAATCGAAAACTGTAGACTGACAATTAAACTTATCAAGTTTTTTGGAGCAGCGAATGGATTTTTCTAACATTTTAGTTAAAGGTAGAAGAATAAGCAGGATGTTGAAGAGATTGGTTACTTATAAAATTAATCATAACAATTTGTTGGTATGGACATCGATTGCATGACTCAAATGGTTCGTCGTAATTGTGTTTACTTATTGGTCAAGTGAATTCAAAATCAGATAAAAACTATCAGTTTAATATCTATGACATTATGAAACAACTGTAGACACAGAAAAAACAGGCAATTTTGAATGTGTAATGTATATTATTGTATTTCTCTGATATTTTCTCAAACATGTGTTGTTTTTTGTCTCCGTTTCCGTTCAGAGTGTTTCAATAACTAACATTACTTGAATTTACTTAAATATTCAACCGAGTTAAGACAACTACTATTGTTAGATAGTAGTTTGTAAATAGTGGCTGGTTCTAGAAGTAGCAATTAAAACATAAGTTATATTTTAACAAGTGTCTTTCCTTGTTTTTATTCAATTTTACAATGAAATTTAAAAAACCCAAAAATGTCACCAGCCAATCTGGCGGACAGGTTTTGGATTTTAACCGCCAGGGCCGAACTTTACCCGCATTTGGCGGAAAGGTGCGCTGTTTCCTCATCCCTGTGACTGATGACAACATTGGAAGGAGGGAGTGAGCAACCAAAACGACAAATTAATTGAGCGTTTAGCTATTCGAAATTTTACTTCTTATATAATACATAAACAATGTAAAATATTTTAAAGAAAAAATATTATCTATAATAAAATCTTTCCCTTGAAATTATCGCTTCTTTTTAAAAGAATACGTAATTAAACCAAATTTTGTGAAGAAAATCAGCTTGAAAAAACTACCGTTTGAATTACACCTAACTTTGTTTTGAAAGTATTATGGAACAACAGATAATATATCCACGTATCTTCTTTGCTAAAGATTTAACCACGTGCGTTCATTATTGTGCGTCACTCACCTACAAGTATATAGTAACATGTACATGACAAAATTTATAATAATGATGCTTATCATCTTATGAGAGAAACATACGTAAAATTCCTCTTACTCAGCCTATTATAAACAACTGATATAACTTTATTTTAATATCCAATGTTATATACAAGGTTAGTAGCATATTATACTGTATCATCCTGAAAGCATCACGTGTTACCGTTGGAAATGAAAATACCTATAAACAGTATTAAAAACAAAATCTGTTTTTTAGCTTTGATTGACAACTTCAGAGAATAGTTCAAGATATGTTTTAGGTAGGCGTAAAAATTCAATTGACCTCATGTTGAGAAAGTAATGTCTCGCAGCGAAAATTAAGCTAAGCGTTTATTCCTACCATCCTTCAAAGAAAACGCTGATTAAACGCCCTGTTATAGATAGATTTCCTCATTTGAAATTTGTGACCGCGTCAAAAGAAGAACAAACTTAGGTTATTATTTTCTTAATAAAGTTTGTCCTAATTCAATTCAGGCTTTCCGAATAAAAAACAACTGCCAAAATTCATAAGCACTTTAAATTACTAGAGGCAATATGGTTCTTTTGAGTTTAACCCTTACAATATCCCAACTCTATTACTGTGTGCACGGAAGTTAAATGGACGTAGAAATGATATTTCTTTGAATTTGCGAATCTATGTGTTACCAATGGGATTTTTGTTGACTCATTTTGAAAGCGAACTTTTGACAAAAGGCTTATGCGATTTATTTTTAACTTACAAATTCTTGAAAATATCTGTTATTGTATATACTTCGGTAAGGTCGGATAAAGAAATATTATATTTTCATACCCGCCCGCATCATAAAAATGCCGCGGCATGAAATGTATTTCAATTGTTTTAATTTAACACTTCAAAGGGCTACAAACGTGTTTTTTATCCCTTTTGAAGAAAATGCCTGGTATTATAAAAAAGAGTCTTAACACAAAGAATGTGGACACGTGAGCGGAAATTGGAATAATTGAGTATGCAACGCTTTTTTGAGTTTTTGAAATTAAAGAAAAAAAAATAGTAATGGAGACAAAAGGGAGTTTTTAAAAGAGCAAAAATGAATGAAGAAAAAACGCAAGACCCATATGTCCTCTATTCTACACCCAACACAAAACTCAATTTGTGACAGCTCTATG
Organism: Clione limacina; assembly: GCA_032362205.1. NCBI lineage: Eukaryota > Metazoa > Mollusca > Gastropoda > Pteropoda > Clionidae > Clione > Clione limacina. The sequence goes on from JAUUEB010378314.1 coordinate 7,404, forward strand.
AACACGTTGGCATACTCCACAGACTTTTTTATTTCACATTAAACGCGGACCTTCGATAATTTCCGGAGTGCATCTCACTCCCGGAACGTGTGTAAAGTTATAATCAGTAACATGACGCTTTAGCAAGCATTGGAATACACAGTAAAATGTAAAATATTAATAAAAAAAATAAGACCGGTTACGGTCAGTAAGCCACGTTTTACACCCTCCCACCTTTGAACTCTTAATCGCCAGTCTCATATTGCAAAATACCATCACAGTCTTCTTTCTTCTCTATGTATGGTTCACAACATGCATTCTTGAGCATACTAATATAAGGGTAGAAATACCGATATAGTGGCTTCTAAATTTCAAAAAGCTTCTTTAAGTTATCTTTCAAAGCCAAGTAAGGTTCCGTAGACGAAATAAAATTGTCTTAAAAACTAAAATGTAAAATTTTGGGAAGGTGAATTTAGAAGGTTTGACAACATGTATACAAAAATGAAAAGACACTTCAAACATACATGAGTTCATCAAAAGATCTGCACTCAACTCACTGTTGAGAATTCCTTAGATCGCAGTTTTGAAGCAAGTCCACAGGATACACCATATTTCGTAAACCGGAAGATAACCGGACGAAATTAATAGTTTAAAAAAAAGAATTTTGATAAACAATTATCATTTATTTGTGATACAATATCTGTCAAATAGCAATAATTAAAATAATACATCGGAAAAAAATAGGTCGGTGATCGGCTAAGAACCCGCGCCACTCGCGGACATCATTTTTTCTTGAAATAATTATTTCAGGTGACTTATTCTCTAGATCCCATTGTCGCTGGTGCGGAAACGCCCAACGATCCAATTGTGATAGTTCATAGTTGTGTTTGCGTTCTTCATAAGGTTCATAATATAACAATGGTAAGGTTACACAAAGTCTAATCCGAGTAACAAAACAAATATTATAATCAAATATAATACTGAATTTCAGTAATCCGTTAAATACTGTACATAATTCGATCATGTCGCATTTTCAACTTTCCAAAGAATAAATAAAATGTTAACTTCCTAAGAATGTGCTTTGTTTTTCTAACTCTTAACTCCTTATTCTCCTATTGCAGCTTTTGTATGACTTTATGTGCTCATAACTTAAATAAATGTCGAAGCCATTGTCCCAGACGCCATTACCCCGAAAAGAAATTGTCTAATACAGTTGAATATCTTTGCGATAACACAGGTATCTCCAGGCAATGTATATAGGAATCATCTAAAAAAGTGTACACGGCAGGACTGTAACATATGTGTGACATAGGCAGCCGATTGAAGCACGCCCACACCACAATACACTCATGTGGTTGTAGATGGTCTGGTCACTGTCCCGAATCAGAGTGATCACAAGGATTGGGAGCCAGCAGGCGGCATTGCTGACCACGACAATTACGATCATTTTACCATCTGAGAAAAGAGGATGAAAAAGTGTGATTATTGTGTAACAAATGATTTGAGGAAGAGTGGCTATTTAGGGACATATTTTTAAAAGATCTATCAAATACAATATTGTTTGACAAATAAAAGTAAAATGCAAAAGATGACAAAAAGACATTGAATCCTATTTTTATCAGAGATAGCTTAGCTTGTATATTAACAATACGATGTAAACGACGGAAATATTATATAAATTAGCTAATGTGTTTAATTTGACCGATAGAAGTGATTTCATAAGAAAAAAGACATTCATGTCCCAATAGAATACTCACCATGAAGACGTAGGAGGCATGACCGAGTCAAATAGTTGGTATCGAAACGTTATTACAACGTAATATCCTAGAACAGTTTAAGTGTAGGAGACATTTTTGATGCAACACAGAGGTGAATAGCAATGTGTGCACATTATTCAGTCAAATGGTCTTACACTAGGTTCACTAGTAAAAGCACAAATTCGGTATTGCTTGCCAGACTTCTTCCGAATTAATAGTTTTAAATACTCGGTGAGATGTATTTGACTTTATGACTTTATATACACAAATGTGTCAAGTAAAACTGTCTTTTGACAACACCTTTGTGATGAAATTCTCCCACGTAGTTTAATTAAAAATTAGTAAAGGCGACTCTTTATCACAATAAATATCCATGACACAAATCCTTCCCTCGTGACAAGTAACCGTTTTTCCCCGGCTATGCGACAGGAATTTACCCTTAATCTCTTCACCTGATCACGATTTATGTAATGCTAAAGCATTTGAAGATGTGAAAAACGTTACAACCTTCTGACAACTAGTATATCATGGATTACTGCAGGGTTGTGTTACTTATTGTTTTACTGCCTATCGTGACAAATTGTCAAGATTATATGAAAGTTGTGTCCCACATAAGCGTTTTAGAATAGAATTAAGCAATGGCAAAGTTATATCTGGAATTTATAATATAGAATTATGTGATCATAGAAATATAATAAAACAGCATTAGGTAGTTTCTCTAACGTTCGTTGGTTTAAATCCTATCACAACGTTATATGTTGATATTTATAATATTATTATTTTATATGGTAAACAAGTTAACTATTAACTTGAGAGAAACGCTACTTATTTTTGTGTCTTGAAACCTAGTTACAGTTTTTGCTTAGAAAATGTTTGTCTTTTGTGTGTGAATTTCATTAAACATCATCCTAGATCAGCAGCTTACTGGACCACCTTGTCATTTTTTGCAAAAAACAGTTCAGGGATACCTCATAAATCATGGTTAATTTTTTCTTCTGAAAATCGAATCTCTCTTAAGAGTGCTTCGAAAAAAAAATTAACTTACCAGTACAGCCCATTATCATTTTTAAGGATACTTGAAGTTTCGAGTGTTCTTCTCGTTGTCAGCCTCTGTGTGCAAATGTGTTATTATGAGTATTTACAAACTTAACAAAAACAACATTTTGGTTTCCTACTTAAACAGAGAGCCCAAATAGTGCTTAGGTTGCCAGTTTTGTGGAGATTATTTCAACCGATCTTGCATTTTAGTAAAGCAACATTCTAGGTTGGTTGCCACATATTGTGGATAAGCTGCTACAAATATTGTTTTGTTATGACAGTCAGCTGTTTTTAATATTTGTCTTAAGAAAATGAAATGATTGAATTGCCTCATCAACCTGACTAAATAGTTGAAGCTGATTAAATAAGGTAAGAAATAGAATACGATGATATGACTTCAGTATATTATATCATATATGTTGTTTTGAGGTACGCTGAAAAGAACACTGGCTGTTGACAAATAAAAACGACGTTTGCCATTTTGGCCAACAACTATTGGTATTGAAAGGGGGAAAACAACAATTTGAAGAACGCACAAATATATATTTATTTTAATTAAGCACTGTTTGGTCATTTGTTTTAATCAAGTCTTAACTTAACGAAGGTCACACGATTCCCAAGATGTGTACGACATGTCACTTAACGCCGGCGATGTTTTGTAAACACAGTCCTAATAAATTAGTTTTGTCAAATAAAACCATCCATTGTGTTCACATATGGGCAGTACCAACAATTTCAAAAGTAAGAGAAAAAACACAAATAAATAATTTTGTTAGTTTCGTTCTTTCGTGTTTCTTCTATTCACGGAACTTATAAAAAATAAATAAAATCAGTAAAATATTTCATTACTAGTCATATTTCAAAGACAAGGAAAGTTTATATTGCATTCTTTGACCAAATACCATGAATATCAATGTCTCGATGATGTACATACCCCCAGGCGCGTGCTAGGGTAGATATCATATAGTGCATTATCATTTTAAACTTTTCTATTGCTTTCGTTACTTCTATTTAGAATGATTTACTACAAATGTTTACTCAGGACCGTCGCTTCTGTTGTATGTTTTCATTTTTAAATTCGTCTGTTACAATCGATACATATTTTTCTCTGAGCGCGCTCTTTAATAATTTAATTTATACCATTTGACTGTATTTTCTGACCTGTGTGAGCAAACTTTGTGATCCGTCTGACTGCTCTTTAAAATATTATCACACGCAAGTCACGTGTTATTTCATCTAGCAGACGTCAGTTAATAAACATGTTGCTAGCATTGTCTTGTTTTGACAAATCTAGTAAATAGTTTTATACAACTCGAATGAGATTTATCGAACGAAAATCTGATAGAACACGTCTGTATTATATTTAAATTATACTATATCAATGCTTGTGAATCTAATAGAAAACTTGTTCTGCTTTAAACTTTCAAATACAAAACAATGACACTTGTCAGTATCAGTTGATCTTAAAGCTGCCAATATCAGGGATCAAGGTCCAAAATTGACATAATAATGATATCATACAAGTCAGTAGAAGTACAACTGAAGTTTCAAACATATTGATGAGGAAATTGATGAGTTCCTATATTGTTTCTTGATTTTGTTTTGCTGATGAAACCATAAAAACAGCCCTGTTGCATATCAGTACATTCTACCATTTTTAGGTTGTCTGTGTTGTGATTTGCTGACGCAATTGCGGCGATTTATTCTGCTAGATGATGTCCTTGAAGTAATCTTTCAATACAGCTACATTATTTCATGTCTGCATATATAAGCAACTGATCTATGTAGCTGCGAAATTTGTATATATTATTTCCAAAATATAAATTCTGAACTTTGTCTCCGTTGTGAAATTGCATGATATTATCTTGGATAAATTGCTTGGAGAGGTGACAGACATATCTGGTATTGTTAGACAATGAATGCCAAGTATCATATTTAGTACTCATCCTAACCACTGTCTGCATACATTGATCAATACTCAGGTTTGAGATATCCAAAATACATTTATAAATCGCAAATCTACATTTGAGAGAGAGAGAGAGAGAGACAGAGAGAGAGAGAGAGAGAGAGAGAGAGAGAGAGAGAGAGAGAGAGAGAGAGCGAGAGAGAGAGAGAGAGAGAGAGA
>JAUUEB010378425.1:0-12300 GCA_032362205.1 Clione limacina
AAGTGATTCATTTTTGTTGCAGATAAATACAAAAAGCTATCAAAGATTCTAGCTCAAAAGCTTAAATATAACAACTATTAACAACTATGCATATTCACCCTAAATGACCTTCATCTATGAAACGACCTTGAAACAAAAATTTAACCCCAGAAATGAAAATATCATATCAATAAACGTATCAAGTGGTATCATATCGCTATATATCGAGATCCTTTGTAGCAGAGATAAACCGAAAATGCACGGCGGCTATCTTGAATTCATGCTATAACTAGAGTTGAACAAGTGCGACTTTCGTAAAAATAGCGTTTTATCACTTCAGGGACCCTTGTTAGCAAGAATAAAAACTAAAACTACTTGATCTCCAAAATGGCAATGTCCATATAGAGTTATATAAGGGAGACCGCTGGAATAAACCAAGTACAAGGCGAAGTGAACACTTTACATAATTTCACTAATTTTAAATGGAAAGAGGACAGACGACAAGCGCGAGTCTCGTGTGAGTGCTCATGATTATTTAATGAACTATAGGGCACAAACTTGACTGGTGAAAACATCAGGGGACCCTCAGTCTACGCAATTATAGTGCATCTTCTTCGTTTAAATTTTTAATCTCATTCTCATTTCCCCGGTTTGTAAACTGCATTAGGTCGACTTCTGAGTTCTGAGAACTTTGGAGAGGAAATCCTTCCTATTCATTTTTGCATGTGATGACAATACGAAACTAGAAATATGAGTACTAATATAGTGTACAAACCCGAAACCGAGTAAAATAATAAAACATTTCCTTATTGTACCATGACATTCTTACTTAAAAATATAACTTTATCAAAATGTGTATTGAAAAACATTGAGAAAGTTAATTCCTGCTTAGATTGCAATCAATAATACGCTTTAAACTATTCATTAAGGATCGTGTGTTGCGCGGCGCAATATAAAGCTGTACACGATAAAGTTGCGCACTATTTAAAGCCAGCGCTACCGGAAAGAAACCTGCCGATCGACTTGTTCTCTGTTATCCCTTGGTAATTAATTGATTACATAACTCTTTCAATTGTTAACCGATTGCTGGAATTAAATAGGCGTCTTCATCGGGTTGAATTACTACATCGTACACGATTTTAAGTAAATCAGTTGTTTCTTTCTTGAGTTTTCGTTGCCACAGACAGACAGTCAAACGAGCAGCGTCACAATACCCTCCACGAGTAATAAATACTCGGTTTCGGGTAAATATCGGGTAAATATCTTCTTAGATGAACGAAAGTACACATACTAACACATGTACGCGCTAACGCGAAGAGAAACAATGATATCGACACTTTTTATGTTGTCGGATTGTGTTTTGGGGGCGTCTTAATAACGTCAGTTGCCTGAAAGGCATTTATCTAATCTCAGTAGTGATGAGAGTTTTTGCTATATTGATTTTGTTCTCACAAAAACAATTTGTTGTTTGGTTCCAGCGTGTTATTACAGATCCGATACGTTGTTCCTACTCTCTATGTCTAGATACCCAATAATCACATGTCTCAAAGCTCAGTAAATAGTCAAGAAATAATATTTTAAAAATTAATTCCTTCCATTTATCTGTCAACACTGGTTTGACTGTTATCTTGGGTCAAAGAACATGATTACAAAAAAAGGAAAACAAAGTCTTCGAATATTTATTATCCAAACATACTTCGAACATAAAATCATCACTGGATTATCTGACGTCCGATATATATATATAAATATGCGCCTTTATATCTGAGCGATAGGTCACAATATATAAACAGTAATAAGCACAATGGTTATAAAACTAGATAATAAACTTGAATTAGTTATTTTGGAGAGTGATACCTCGATCACCGTTGTCAACGGGCCAAAAATATGTTTCAAAAGATTGGGTTAAATGTAGAAGATAACTAGAAAAGCATATGTGCGATATTTCAGGTCCCTTATTCAAAATATTCATTCACTGCGTGAGCGACCTACACACAAATCATAAAGGGAATCACCTTGGTATACTTGTATTTCTTAAACTTAGAAAACTACGTTAATATAACTATTGAAAAGAATCTGTTAACAATGTCAGGTTCCTACCCTTGAAGATGTTACCATAGAATGTTCCATAAATTATTTTCTATCAAACTGTTAAAGACATTTTTTCAAAAATTTCAGGAATTGTTATTTTTAGAAAGTTACTAGATGAGCTTATGGGCATTATATCAGGGTTCTACTTTTGTGACCATTGTGTGAGGAATATACAACAAGAGATAAGTTTTGCGTGATAATATTTTTTTTAAAGATAAGGGTATACAAATATTCTGATATAATTATAAAATGTTTATAAAAATGATCAATCTGCATATTCAATTATTTGTCATCAGATTTGCAAAAAATGTTATATTTTTATTAATTGTGTCCCTAGAAGTCTTCTCATCCGGATTCCATCTTTCAACTTCCTACCAAATCCACCTTCTATATTTCTCACGCACAAGAAAAAGTGAGATACATAATGGCTATGAATCCCAAAAGGAACTTTCTGTTAGCGATGACAAGAGCTTTCTCAATGTCTACAATAATAGCCTTGCTCTAGAATTTGCCGATGTACGTTGTTTATGTGTTCTGAAAATACTCAACTCGTTGGAACGACTTTCCGCCTAGCCTTTAGTAAACAAGCTCAAAAGTAATCATCCTTAAAGAAAGAAGAAGTAGAATGGTCACAAGAACATAATTCATGAATAAACAAAAGATTGATCGATGACCCGTCACAAAGGTAAGACAATTGGAATCAGTTGGCTCTTGGGAGGCAATATTGATTCTATATTTAACGGTTGTTTTGTATGTTTAATTAAGTCGAGCACATAGAATGATATTGATATTAGGCGAGCATAGACATCATTTCGGGGGTCATGTGGTCGTATACACCTACTTGATTTTTGAAATTGAGGAATGAGAATTGAAAGTATTTAAACAAACAAAATTAGTATTAGTTGCCATCAAAACGTGAATTGACGTCTAAGCAGAATATGTCTGTGATGTTAAGCGGACTAGTATAATATTAACCCTTGACTTGCTGGTTATATAGTAAAACGTATGTGCTCTGAGAAAGACACTATAAGCAACTTTTAAAAATCAAAATCGTATTATTTTAAAATTTTTATTGAAGAATAAAACATATGTATACAGATAATGTAACTATGTCTATGGAACATGTATACGTCTTATGGATGAAATAAAGGTAAGGACCCAACCCGCGTATTTAATAAATGCGGGGTAATGGGTAATGTATCCCCCCATTTGACAATCATAAATACACGCCTAGAAGAACTGACAAGATTTTTTTATAACATATTACGTGATGTCTCACATTCTTTGTCCTTCGCGTAACTCGTAACATGACATTAAATAATTCTTCACTGAAGAAAACAAGAAAATAAATAGTCGCTCGAGAAAACAAGAGGATTGTCTGTACAGCAATATAAATGAAAATGCAGTGAGATTGTCATCAAGCAGCAATTATTATAATGTTAAATACATTGTCCTCACTGAAACGTCACGACACACGCACTAGGCAGGGGACATTATTCTTGTTGTATGTAAATGTAATATTAGATTAGATCAAATGATATAATGAAACTTCCACGGACAAATGAGTTCAGCTAACTCTGATATGTGACATTTCTGTTTTTGTATCTGAGAAAACAGAAAACATGCTTGAACGGCCGAATATAAAAACATGTTTTTCAAGTGCACTCGGTCTTTACTGAAGCTGAAAAACAAACTTAAACAAAACTTAGTTACATGTTTAATGCATATTCCATGAATCATTTTAGCATTACACCCTGTTTTTTTTTAATAATCCGAGTTTCAATTTGTTTCCCTATTTTCAATGCTAGTGTGTAATGACCCGTTTTCGTAGTTCATTATTTTCGTTGTTGTTGCGCTGCTCTGACGTCATTTCCCCATCCCCTCTTTTGTCTCACCTCTGTTGCTTGTATCCCTGTCTGGCGGTGTCAGGAGTAATTTTTATGTCGGCATTTCATGGTAAGCTCAGATCATTACTCAAGTGAAAAGTTGAGCGATGTTAATAATCATAATTATCTAATAATTCAATAACTAATTTTCTACATCTTAAAACCACGTGTCCTGTACACTTTTACCGTTTCTGCACCAAACTGCACCAACTTTGAAAGGAAGAAAGATGTATTTATGGCATTTAATAAAACCGACACGAAAAGCCGTTATTGTAGCCAAGCAACATGAAAATATTGAAACACTTTACTCCTGTACACCGGGCTTTTGCAGTGAAGGTGTACTTAGAAACAAAGTAATTTGAAATAACAAGATTGCTCTATGCGAAGCAGTTTAACATTTCTTTAAAGAATAAGCCCACAGCTGTTTATATGCCGAGTACAATGAGTATTTTACGGTTGGTTGCAAAGTTTTCAAAGTGTAGTTCGACAGAAGATCTGTGCAAACATTCAAAACTGAGCCTAACCTGCAGTGGGCGGCCACAATCCCAAGCAACATCAGAAAAAGGTGCAAGCTGTTAAAGGCTCAGTTTGTGCGAACCCAAAGACAATCATTCGTCATTATGCAATCGAACTATGTATGAAGAACAAAAGTTTGAACGATATTCTAAAACACGATCTAAAAGTGCGTCCATACCAAATTCAACCACATAAAAGGCTTACCGGCGTCCACAAAGAAGCACGTGTTGAAATGTGCCGTTGGTTTGTAGACCAAATAACTATTGATGGAACATCTGTTGATAATTTGTGGTATTTGGAGGAATTCATTTTTATCTGAATTGATATGTAAATTTAAAAAAATTATAGCTTTTGGGGAACCCAACGAAATTGTTGGGCTGCCCACACTGCTCTCGGCGCGCCATTTAGGTGTTGGAAAGTCACTCATAAACATGGATTGTGAGTCGACGCACAGGCAACCTATGGAGTTAAACAGCCTAAACCCAAACCCTCTTGATTTCCATGTGTGGGGCTTCCTCAAGGACCGAATTATGGGTACAAACTTTAAAACAAAAACAAAACTCATGCAACAATCGCAAGAAATTTTCGTTATTTAACCGTTCAACAGGGGCAGCGCGTGTGTGCAAACTTTATTTTACGGCTGAAATTGTGCATTTCCAGGAAAGGGCGGACATCTAGAATATGTTATGTAACTTCTTTTGTTAATGCATATTTGGAGATAATTCAAAAATGTGAATAAATGCCTTGAGTTGATGAATCACTAATATCCATGGTTTTGTGTTTGGTATGTGTTCTAACAAAAATAAAAGCATGTTTAATGGTAACACTCTTTTCCGGACAGCTGGTAGATTTGATTTTTAGTTATTTCATTTGTTAGATAATGGTATTCTTCATCTATTTGGTTTTAATGTAAATAACCAATCTTTTATGGTGTTTAAAAAAAGAAAATTATCATTTTCACATATATGTGAAGAACAACTCAATTTTTAATAAATGGTTATTGCACAGACTATTACACATAGTTCCAGCAAATTTCTAACACATTCAGGTGTGCCATATTATTCATATTTATGTTTCAATATTAAGCTTAATTCCTGAGTTAGCATGCTAGTTTTTTATGTGAAAAAATATATACAAAGCTAATTAAATGTTCTATAAAAAAATTATATAAATGATATTCAAAGAAGATCATTTTGAAAGTTTTAGTAATACATTAATCTGTTTAAATATATATCAATATGATAGTAAATTGTATTTAGAGACAATAGCACATTAACAAACCGAACCATAAAGAGGAAAAAATGTACTAAGATACAAAACAAAACCTGCCATTCCTAGCTTCAGTATGATATGAATAATGAACAGTCTTTTATTTCCCTTTACGACTTTGACAAAAATGCAACCAGACTATTAAGTCTTATTGAGCTTGACAAAAACTATTCTTCAGTCACAATCAGTCAACAAACTCTAAGGTTTAAGAGATCAAGGCTAAAGATGAGCCAAATCTGGCTAAAAATGTCTGTTTTTTTTATCAAAATACTTATTTACTTACTGCTTTGTAAGGTGTTTAACCGTGTAATGACTCAACCAAGACATTGCAGGTCATATCGGACAGTGCTAGTTAGACATTATGTGCCAAGGATTTAAGGTTTGGTACAACTTGTACATCCTACCGAGTCACTGTATACTGAAAGGATTTAATATTTGGTACAATTTGTACATCCTACCGAGTCACTGTATACTGAAAGGATTTAATGTTTGGTACAATTTGTACATCCTACCGAGTCACTGTATACTGACACTAGGCTCACCAGTCTTGGAAAGGCACCTTGCCAAATTACAAGGATAAAAAAAGTCTTTGGTATGACCCAGTTTGGATTTGAACACCTGAACTTATAGCCTTGAGACGGATTTCTTTACCATTGCTCCATCCGGGCGGCCAGAAATATGTCAATGTCTTGCGTTATAACTTGGTGTTCCTACTACCAATTGATCAAACAATTTATAAATAAAGTAAATTTCTTCAAAAACTCTTGTCATTGCAGAAATTGCAAATAATAATGCGCTATCAATGTTCATATATGTCTTGATACAGAAAAAAATTTGTATCATACGTTCAAACTTTTTCTTCTATACGACAATACTAGAAAACAAAATCCGATTCCACTCAGACAATTCATTGTTTAAAACACAAAACAAGCAAAATGCAAAAAGAGTGGAAAAGAAAAAGAGCAATGAGTGCTACAAAATGTAAATTGTGATAATAAATCAAGAATAAAAACAGGGATACAAGGACATTGAATTTGCTTCCCGCCTTTTTTCTTGATACTGTATTCCCTGGAACTGGTTTAAACAATAATGATAACAACGAGAAATACATTCTATAACTCAGCACTTTCACAGAAGAAAAGGGTTGAATTGAAGAGAAAAGGGGTTGAATTGAAGAGAAAGGGGGTTGAATTGAACAGAAAAGGGGTTGAATTGAAGAGAAAAGAGGTTGAATTGAAGAGAAAAGGGATTGAATTGCAAGAAAAGGGATTGAATTGAAGAGAGAGAATGGGGTTGAATTGAAGAGAAAAGGCGTTGAATTGAAGGCAAATGTTGTTGTGGAAAGTGATGAACTTTTGTACACATACAACAACAAAACTGTTACAAAAGCAGCAAAAACAAAGAACATCACCAATTTGTTTTTTATTGGTATGTCACTAAAAAGCAGACAATTTGTGAAGTATGCCAATCCTAAAAATGTTTGAATTATTTCTTTGAAAGTTATAATATTATCTCCGTTTTTGATGTTGTTCTATAAACATAAAACTCAATGTCCATTTTTTTTTAAAGTTAGAAAGAGGCATCAATCTTCAGCAGAGAGCCAGCACAGTGTTTCTGAGAATTATTATCTTTACATCTTACTAGAGGTTTTTGTTGGTGATTCGTTTCATGATGAACCTAAATTATCAAAATGCCAAAAAAGGATAAACAAAATCACTAGATGTGTGAATCAAGCAGAATAAAAATAAAGAATGCAGTACATAAAGCAGAAATACAACAGTTTGATATTTTTTTCAAGATAAGAGTGAAGTTGAAAATACATCTTCAATTAGTACAAAGTAGTAAATATATCGATTGTGGAGTGAACAGCAAGCAGTAAGTGAACTTATTTGAAAACAAATTGACAATGAAAAGACAGAGGAGGTGTGAAGAGGGGAGAGGGATGGAGTTCTTTGTTTAGATACCTCAATAGATGGACCTGGACCTTGATTCTCTTCCTCATCCTCTTCTTCATCCTCGCCACTGCAACTCTAATAATAGAATATATATAAAAATAAAAATGAACACAATTAATCAATTAAAAGTAGTGAATGCAAGATACCACTTCCTTTTGATTTGTTAATTTTTGCCCCCCCCCCCCCCCTAAACAACCAACATTGCTACCTCGTTAAAAGTTTTTCATTACAGAGATTTGGTGACATAACAGGAATTCAACAAATATGACATCTCTCATCAAAAGGTTTCACATGTTGCTGAACTTGAACATTGACTTTGAGGCATTTCTTTATTCAATATACTAAAAAGACTTTAAATAGTATACAACCATATATACAAAAACCAAACTCATTATGAATACTAAAAAGACTGTTTGTGGAAAACAAATCCATATCAAATTGTGGCAAAACACAATAAGCAGGAAATGAAAAACTAAATTTCATGTCTAGCTTTTTGACGCCGTGTTGGCAGGCAAGAGACAGGCTAGTAGTATAGGTTGTCAAGAGCATTTTACCTCAATTGTTCATTCCTGACTGGTTTTCAAACGTAAGAAAATATTGATAGCATAACAGGTTTAACTGTGTATGCATACTTTCCTTGAAACTGGTTCTAAGACCAGCTACCATTGCCCCTTCAGGGATAGGGAAAAAGAAGGGATTTTTTGTGAAGGCGCTAAAATATGACATGTAACCTAACTAACTAAACATATGCCCAACAAATATAAAAAAAAGAACTAGCCTGCCCAACAAATATAAAAAAAAGAACTAGCCATCAAAATACAAAAATGGATTTTAAAGAAAATAACAAAGACATTTTCTTTAGGGTGTAAATACGGCAGCAAACCTCTCTTAAAAATTCAAACAGTGAAGAAAATAGTTTGTATATATTGAGTTGACATCTGAGATGAAATAAGTACATGTTGCTTCTAAATAAAGATAATCAAGAATAAATTATACAAACCTGACTCATGATCTCAGCGTATGACATGTACAAGGAGTCATCTGGGAGACTACTCTGTAGTTCTTTAGTTGCTCCGCGACTCAAAGTGTTAATCAGTTGTGCCAGTGGATCAGGTTTCTTTTCTTCTTCTTCATCTTTCTTTTCACTCTCCTCTTCTTCATGAGATTGCTAGAGTTGGATTTTAACAATATATGTTTTAATTCTCTGCAACCACACGAAGTACCAATAAAAACATCGAATTGAAATGATAGATTAAAAGATGAATAGCTGGCTTAAGTCCTTAATTCCTATTGTTCTGTACACTAAATGTTAATGCATGTGAAGAAATGAAGAATAGGTTAGAGAAAAAATTCTAAACTTAGCAGAGTTGTAACTGTAAAACTATTAAGAAAATACTCACTGTGATGTCAACAATAAGGATGTTTTTGTTATTTTCCTCCGTTGACAACCAAAGTTTGTTGAAAGATTTCAAGAACAGATTCATTGCCCGATGTCTGTGGAAAAAATACACCAATCTATCATTCAAAACCTAATTGACAAAAATTGTACAATTACTTTTTTATCAAACCACTGATATATAACCAGAAATTTTTAAATGATGTAGGCTACATAAAACTACTAAAAGACATGATAACTTTGTTTTTGCTAAACACCTCTTAAAATAAGCACATTTGTTGACACTAATAAAATAAAGGTCACTTTATAGTTATGAATGCATGGCAAAAAAAATTAGCATGTTTGATCATAGTCTCTTACTTCATCTCTAGTAACCAGTTGTAACTATTTCTTGCTAGTGTGTACTAACCTGGGTGTGTTATGGAGTATTCCTTGCTAGTGTGTACTAACCTGGGTGTGTTATGGAGCTATTCCATGCTAGTGTGTACTAACCTGGATGCGTTATGGAGCTATTCCATGCTAGTGTGTACTAACCTGGGTGTGTTATGGAGCGGTATCATTCTGAAACATGCCATAACAGCCTTCTTTCTCTGTGAAGACACAATCTTCTTCCAGATACCTTTGCTCTGATCAGTAGGATGCTCAACCTATGTGAAAACAAGGGTCAAATGTTATAAAGAATAATTATCCCATTTCACAACAATGACCTACATTACCATCATATATTATTTCTGATTAGAGTCTTGGGTTTATGCACTGTTTTGTCAGCAGTCAGCAGATTTAAACATTGATAAATAGAATTAACTAATTCAGGGTAATCCTTCTCGCCAGCAGTCAAATGGTAAAACTATTGAAAGTATGATGATATTCCCAACAGTGTTGTTCTGGGAATAAGCTAAAGCATTACACATTTATCATCCTGTTACTGTTATATTGACGCTTTTATATGTTGGCTTATCAATGTCAGAAGGATGCCAGATAGCTTACACCCCTTAATAAATTGTGTGCTGAGAACTTGACGATGGGACCAAATCAAGATGTAGACACAAGCTGTGACTGTGATACATTGATGTCTTGCAGTTAGTGTAAATTACTGTGATACATTGATGCCTTACAGTTAGTATAAATCACTGTAATAGATTGATGCCTCACAGTTAGCAAAAATCACTGTGATGCATTGATGTGTTGCAGTATGTATAAACCATTGTGATACATTGATGTTTTGTAGTTAGTGTAAACCAATGCCAACTCATTCGAAGGGGTTACTGATGTTTGAGAGAGTTTGGGAATAGAGGTCACCAGAGGTCACCAGATCTTTTAAGATCCATAAGACATGGTCACAAAGCACAAAACATTTGAGGGGGGCACAACAAAGGGGAGAAGAAATGAAGAGAGCTACAAAATAAAGTAAGAAAAAGAGGGAAGGGAGGTCAAGGAAAACATTCCAGAGAAAGAAGTGGGAAAGATTGAAAGAAGTAAAAGAGGCATAGAACAACAGATGCACATATAAACATGGTTGCCACAGAAATCTGAGAGCCTCTACTGAGGGCTGTTTCTCAGAAGACCCCTTGCTGAGGGCTAAGACCCTCCTCAAGAGGGCTATTTCTCAGAAAAGGCCTCTACTGAGGGCTGTTTTGGTGTTTTTCGAAGACCCTCCTCAAGAGGGCTGTAGAATGTGGCAACCCTTGTGCCTAATACAAAGTACACTACATTGAAATTATCCATACGTATTACTACGTATAACTACGTGTTACTATATCTTATGTTATCAGTCGTTGGTTTTCATAGAATTTGAGAAGAATGTAACTAGATTGGGATACGTCTCCGGTTACGCGTACCACTTATTTTCTATGAGCAGGCGATAACATTAAGTTAGTTCAAATTATGGCTAAAACATTAATCTAAAATAAAACGAATAAAAAGGTAAAGTACTCGATTAGATAGTAACCATGTGAGTTTGTAGTCATTTTTCCGCGAGAAAACAGATAGTTTATGAGTACTAACAGTTGAGTAAATAATAGACAAGACTGAATAAACGTCGCCATTAGGATACTTTGTATATACGGACATCGATCAATGTGAAGTATGCAGGATGATAAACATTGTGGGGATATTATATTTACATTATCGACGTGTCTACTAAGCCCAGCTTTACTAACTTATATTTATCCGTAAATTATGGTTGATCTATTATGCCATCATATTTGGGCGGACGTTGTATATTGTTATGTCATGTTCTGTGAGCTGTATGAACTCTTTGGTCACCATGTCATAATCTCTCGGTTTATTGTTATATCCTGTTATAAATGTTGAGGTTTATATAAAAATAAAAATAAATCAGACGAGAAAATAAATAAACAAGAAAGATGAACGATACCAACAATACTAGCATTGCTCTTTGAAGACTAAAAAAGGGTGGAAAAATAATATAACCTTGGTATAACGGACATTTTACACTGATATTTTGTTCAAAACTGACATGCTATAATGGGCGTATTTTAGTCCCAATGTTGATATGGTCTTTGTCTCTTTAGCAATTAGACTTTTAGAAAGTTCGAGGTAAAACGTGGTATCCAGGGCACAGGGTCCGTTGTAGCCTATTGTATATTTATTGAGAACACCCCGTCTAAAATACAGACATATCTTTTAATGAACAACCAATATAAATGACACAACGGTTATCTTTGTTCCTTCCATAGTATTGCGAGTATAGTTTTCTACCAGCTGTTTGTAAGGTGTTTTCCCGGGCAAAATATCAACATATGAGCAACAAACACACAACATCAATAATCTCACTCATCTATCAAAGGAGAAAAACGGAAATAAACGAGACAATTTAAGCCCATTTCACTCCTTAGATAATACAAAACAAAACATATCTCATGAACAAGTATCTAAACCCTGACAAATTTGTCTGAAAATCTTGCCACATTCCCCTCATTCTACACATTCCCTCCTCCATTTTGAAACCACGACGTGCACTGTACTAGAGCATCATCAGCATCTCGTCTGCCCTCGGGGGAATCTCGCCATGCCAATGACATCACTTAGGGAGATGTTAGATGACGTCATTGTCAGGTTCTTGTAGCGGAAGTTGGCAGCGGACGATGATCCTAGCCGCAGCTGTAAGGTCATGATGAAGGGAAAACGTCAGAAAAAATAATCACTATATAGAACATAAACCCTATGTGACAAATATCGTTTTATG
>JAUUEB010378536.1:0-12300 GCA_032362205.1 Clione limacina
GCTGGCTATCTACTGAAGATTGATGCCTCTTTCTAACTCTAACCTTTCTAGGGAAGACCGTTCTCTCACATGTCTTTCATATTTTTTGTTTATATGTAAAATATAAATCCAAAATCCGACTTCAGTTTATCTATTTTTTGAGTTGCAGAGTAAAGATTTAAATATAATATGGTAAAGATGTTCATACATAGTAACGCTTTAACTTCATTTTAAATTTTAATCAAATTTGGACCAAAATTGTGCATTTTTTCAAAACCATATTTTATTGATAACAAATAAACAACTTTTTCGTTTACCTGCTGAAGATAAAATTATGGAACCTGTTAAGTAAAATTGAAATAAGACCGTATGCAAAAAAGGGTCCATCAATTCCAAGCCGTTTCGGAGAAAAGAGCAGAAAAACATGGATTTTTTCTCAGTATAACAACTATAGGAACTTAGTTGTATGGCAAAGAACGGAAAAGTTATGCTTAACAAATGTAGCATTGACTTTTGTGTTCGTTTTTCTCGCGTTCCAAATTCAAATTTTAATGTTTACTGAACTCAAGCTACATAAATTACAAAAAAGCAAACAAAGAGAGACCAAAGGAGAAAAAAACTAGAAAAAAATTGAAATAAAACGGAATATCCAAAAAAGTAATGGCATCATATAACAAAGATAAACCATTCCCAATTTTAATTATCTATTTGATTCTTTATATTCTTAAATAAGTCGACCACCGCGACCTGACGATACACGAAAGAACTCAATCGTGTACCTTGCGAATTTGATATCACTTTGTTTGAACATACTATTGTTTGGCAACATTTAAAATTTAAAAAAATGTTGTTAGCCAACGTTATACCAATAACAAATTGTATTTGTCATTCTATGAACAATGCGGTACTTAGTACGAAGTGGAATACATAGTACTCTATCAAACTAGAATTTAAGCTAAAGATATTATCATATACAATGTTAAAATATTTTTTTGATTTTTTCATTAGATAAACGATTTAATTCTTGAAGTATATTTTTCTTTCATGGCCTTACGTAGATATAAGATATGTTCTGTGACGTGTTTCTTTATTTCTATACACTGGAGATCTCTACTGTGACGTAGTATCTTTATACGGGAAATCTCTATTGTCGACTGCCTGTATTCTTTTGTTTCCGGTCACAGTAGATACCAATCCTTGATTCGCTCTATGGGTTCTCTAGATCTATGGGTTCTCCCATTGATTTAAATCACCAAAAGACAAAAGACCAGACAATAGCAATTATTCTAGTAGTGACAAAGTAAATGCGTCTTTTATGTACTTTGTGTAACTTTGTTATGGATTCATCACAAGAGTCCAAAACACTTAAGACAAAACAATGCCAGTATATTTATAGATTATGTTTTGGAAATGACCTTATGGTTCCTGACCTGGTTGTATCAAATACTTGTATATGACATTTTAACAGCAATAAGCCTTGTATTAGCAAACTCTTGCAACGACTGATTTGATAGGTCTTGTGTTAGTGTATACCAGGTGCGTAATCAGTATTTTTAAATGGAGGGGGGGGGGGCAACCTAGCATATTATCAAATCATTGCCCGGCTTTTTAAGATTAGTTAAAATGGTGCAAATTTATAGTGTTGTGGATCTCAAATGGGGGGGGGGGATTCCCCTATGACCCTAGCTACGCGCCTGGTATATAGTATAACTTGTATAATTGTACGAGTTTTGCTATTGTTTTAGTTGGACAGTTGCTGACAAGACCTAGCATATGTTTATAGTGAAAACTATTAAAACTTGTTTTTTTCTTCTTTTTATAAACGGTAGAAACCATAAAGTACTGTGTTAGGAAATTTTCATTATTTATTAGAATGATATGTTTAAATTCTCTACTACCGTCTGTTTTCTTCTTTCTTATGTATTTTTTTAATTCTTCTGTTATTTGATTCAAAAATACATCAATTCATTTGACTATCATTTTAATATTAAACCCATATTCATTTTTAGTTTCTTTAAATTTTTTCTTTCCTTAGAATTTTATAGGTTACATAATTTGCCTAATTAAGGTCATGCTGCAATTTTACATCCTTGAATGTCCATTTGAGTCGGTTTAAAGATCAGTTGATAATAAGAGTAGTTTCCGAACCTTATTATCATATTGTTAAAAACCTATGTTCCGTCCAACATTGTCATCATTTTCACGAGCGTACAAATTGTAGCATTATGGAGTTAGTACCATTAATGAACGCGTTTAAAAATAACAAAAATGTCGGACACAATTTCAATTATATAAAATCAACATTTTATTGTGCTCTATTGGGAAGGAAGGGGGTTATAAAAACAGTATGCTTAAAAATATGTTGCAAATGTTGGACAGGCCCTTATTTATAGTGCCTATCAATTATACCACTTGTATGTCTTGGCTGAGATAATGTTTCAACCATTCAATATGCACAACTGCCTTTCAATGTCCTTATTTTTTCGTGACATATAATATTGAGTACCCTTTGCAGCATATTAGACACCGATTAGAAACTGTTCATGGAAATAAAAGGTTTCTATAATAAAACCTGTGACATTCCGACATGCATTGTACAAGAGCTTTTGAAAACCCATGGTATAGTTCACGTGTTATTATTTCTCCCGGTTGCCAGCCAAACTGTCTATGGCGGCATGTTGAAAAGTATTCATTCATGTGTCACGCAATCTGTCGTAGTTTTTAAAAAATCACATGTATGACGTATTTACGTGTCTTAAAAGGAGTGATTGAAATGTCAAACGAAGAACACCCAGAGAGAGAGAACCGATACTCCTCTGTGAGTGATTTGACTGGAATAAAAACATCAATACTGATTTAAACTAATTGATATACCATACGGCACCGCTTCTGGAAATAAAAGACGCCATTGTTCCTTCGACAAATGGTGATTACAATCGACCTAGGGTACAATCTTTTGACACAATAGATATGATAATAAAGGTAGCTTACTTCCTTCGCGACTGACTTAACTTCAACGCCACTAAACCGTGAAAGATACAGACATAGTGCAAATTGCTGGTGAAGAGATATAAACGGAGTGTGTTATTTATTCCCACTTTAAACGTTTCCTTACGTCCATTCTTGTCGTCTGACAAAATAACTTGTAACTTGTAGCCCACCCCGACCCCGTTTGTAACCTCGTTCTCAGTATTTTTCTCAAAAGTCATTCCTAGTAGCGTAAACCTTTGAGAAAAGTCTTTTCAAACGCGATAGCTTAGAGAAGCCATTAGCATTTCCTTTCATAAGATGATAGCTACCACTTGAGTGCCGTCAAAGTCAATTCTGAGAGTTCTGAAATGGAATTTGGATTCCACAATGTCAAAACAGAACACAGTATTATGCACATTCTGACAGACACATTGCTTGACAAGTTCAGTTTTGACAAAAAAGGAACACACACGCGCAATGTACAAAAACATATAGAACCTACTTAATTATACAGACCACACACGTACGCTATACACATTTAGACATTCATACTTACATATTGAACTTCTTTATCTTCCAAATTGGATAGTTACAGGAGCAGTATGCATGGTACAAAATTATATGTATGAAATATACAAACACTTTGCATCAATATTGTAAATTATTTCGACAATGAAAGAATAAAATTAGTGAACTAACTTATAAAGTTTCTGACACTAAAACATCAGCAGCATTAACATTAAGTAATACACTCAGATACCAATATAATAATACAGTAGTTATCCATTTCTTAGCATTAAATATTCAAAACTTTATTGGAGCATAATAGCCCTTATACTGTAATGTAGTACCTTGTTAAGTACTTCGCCTCTGTAGAATGTGACAAAATAGGCACAGTTTTTTTTTGTATCGGGTGGTTACAATTTGTAGACGGAGACCACGCCTTTTGTGTTTTGTTTCCTTCTTTGGGTAGCAATTTTGCGTTCCTTCTCTGCCGCCTCTAAATATATATGTGGTTATGATAATAAAACTGCAAAACAGGGAGCATGGCAACCAAAAAGACGAATGTGGGGAGCGTAACGACCGAAATTCTAGTCTTTCCATATTTTCTTCGTCGTATTTATAGCTATGAAGTAATGTCTTAATCATTTATTATTAAAAAATGTGCTCGATTACGTAATCAACAAACTAATTGATTACTTTCATGTAAGAGAACTTTGAAATTGATGGTTAAACATGGCAAATATATATTTCTGTGGTTATTAAGAAACAATACCCAGATTTTCAGATATCAAATCGTTGCAGCAGCAGCTGTCGTTCTTTTTTTCATCTTTGGTATTTTAACACCTAGTCGAGTTATCTAAAAAGACGCCAGCGTAGTTACGTTTGTGTTACGATGGGTTTTTATTCTATTATAATAAGCATGTTTTCACTCAAGAAAAACATGTAATGACAAATTAATTTATCATATTTTAATTAATCTCTTCTCCAGGTTACATGCCAGAGGAGTCAGCATCATCTCTATCAACGGGAGGTTCAAACAGCAACAGCAACTCAGCAGCAAACCGACGTCTGAGAACTGCTTACACAAACACACAGCTTCTGGAACTCGAGAAAGAGTTCCATTTCAACAAATATTTGTGTCGGCCACGCCGCATAGAGATCGCTGCGTCTCTAGATCTGACCGAGAGACAAGTCAAAGTGTGGTTCCAAAATAGACGGATGAAGTACAAACGTCAGTCACACAGCAGGGGTTCTAAGGCCAAGACTGATGATGATGATAAGGACTGTTATATGGATGTTGACGACCTCAGCAATAATGGAGATGACATGAAACACTCACCTGATGATGATGATGATACGGTCAAGGTCGAACACTCTGAGGAGAGTCACATGACACCAGAGAATGAGGTCACAACTGAGGTTGGACTTGATGAAAACGATTCCTGTAATGCAAGAGGTACTGATCCAGCTGATGACAGCGGAATGCGAATGTTGAATCCCGAAGACGAGAAGAGAATTGAAAATGCTGTCGACAATTTCTTAGAAATGAAGACACCGTTACTCGCACAAACACCAACTGCTGTTTCTAATCCCAGAAAAAGAAAGAACAAAGCTAGTCAAAAGGTTTGTGGAAATAACCTAGGTGAGCTTGACGATGGAACTCACAACCTGATGTCTGATGGTCGACAGAAAAATGTCAAGTTAGATGGTAATGTGGGGTCAGAAGAACTCAATGTTAGTACGGATAATGGACAAACATCCAATGAAAGTCCTCAACCTTCAGCTCTCAGCAATGCATCTTCTCACGACTCTGGGCTATGCTCCCCCGACAGTCTTCACAGTAATACAAGTCCCACCCCAGGGCACATGTTTTCAACGCCTGGTTTACATTCTTATCTTCTCACAACGCCATTTTCTCCACCATCAGTACAAGAGAGTCAGTATCAGCATCCAAAACATAAAGCTCACTTATTTTCTCAAAAGGAACGAGCAAGGCATCGCTCTCCCTTGAACTCTCGATCTCCTGTTTACCCTCCAGGCCATGGACAACAACTTCATCAACTGCTGCAGCAATCAACACCAAGCCGAGACCAGCAGACTTGTGATGTCCAGGCCTTGGATAGATTCTATTCACAACATCCTGATCTTGCCCAGAGCATTAGATCCGACTGCCATGTGACGTCACTACTGTCAGGCAAACAATCGGCTTCTAAGAACAACCGGAAGTCTAAAGCGTCAGCATCACTGTCTTCTTCAACTCCTTTAGCCACGACTTATTCTCCGTCTGACCCTCGTTACCCAGACATATCATATCCCTCCTCGGCACAAGGTCATGTGACAAGCGATTTCCGTACATCCCCGAAGTTTCAGCCACCACCCTACGCCCATCACGACTCAGCATACCGAGGGCTTGTGCAGAACCATCACGACAGTGCAAACCCCTTGGCATATAATCACGCGTCAAGTCATTACTATTACCCAAACAGTTATCCTAGTTACCATGGTAACCAGCCCATCCCAGCCCATACAAACACTGGAATTTCAAGTCGACTTGATTGCCATGAATACTACAATAACTCATTTACGCCAATAGACAATAGCTATTCCGGAAGATCTCGTGATCTGTCCATGCACCCATACTCTGGCTTCCCTGATGGTAGCTTTTTACACAGCAATGACAACCTTCATAACAACGACAGTAACATGTACAGGAAAAACACTCCGACAGGCTCAAACTTTCATACCAATGTCAATGAAGACCTAAGTCAAACCCAACAGACCCAAAACTTTAGCAGCTCTCTAGACACCCCTCAAACAAATGAACACTCACAACAACAGCAACAACTTCACTATCAGCAGACGTCTCGCGAGATGAACAGCAGCACTAACGGCAACGGTGGTGGTGGCAGCGTGTCTTGCTACCAAGGTGATCGAACTGTCATTCCAGGAATGAAAAATGACGATTTAATTCACCCATATGAATACACGGCGACGACTACCGGATTTGATTCCCAGTGTTCAACCTCTCAGCAGCATTTATCCTATTCATCCCCGTTGACGGGCGCGTCTATTGACAGTTCCAGTGACTCCAACGTCACTGCCGACCGCCTTCAACAAAAGACGTCGACATCCGTTTGTACTACATCTCGCTCTTTGCCAGTCACAGACTCTACTGCTCTGAGTTCAGTACAAGTCTTCCAACACGGCCATGCGTCTCAGTCTATGCAAAACTCATCCCGACTCGCAGGTGACAATACACACATCACTGCTCGACAAGCCGATCAGATGTCAGAACTGACAGCTTCAGGAATAGACAGACAAAGCCACGAGCAATTGACAAACTCACTCCATACAGCCGCTAGTCAAAACTCATATCCGAACAACTCGATTTCGCCATTCTACCATCACAACGGACCTCTTATTCCCAATAGCGGAAGTAGTGGAGCTCACTTCAGCTCTGCGCATGCAACAAAGGGAAATTTTGATCACGGACATGTGCAAAGCGAAACTGATTCTTTTATTCTAAAAAATACATCTCTGAAATCTGGATATATTTCTTCTGATAACTATAGTAGTTCTCCTTTAGGTATTGACGGAAATGACGTCAGCAGGGTGAATGCGCATAGTCAAAATAGTTCATACGACGTCATGAACGGAAGTTCAATCGCTCCTGGTCACATGCAAGGTTATAGTCAGTACTACAACTCAACATACCCCGGCAATTCAGTAGCAAAAGGTTATGTTTTTTACCCAGAAAACTATCAATCCCACAATCCCTACACACTGACCCCAGACATGGGTAACATGCATGATTTTCATAACGTAGTTAACCTATAGCCTTTATGTTTGTCGATGTAAACGAAGTACTTAAGTTACAATTGTGTATAACAAAATAGTACAGTTTGTATCTAGTTATGCACTTTTTTATCTTGTTATTTACTTAAGTTTGAATTGTGTATAACAAAATAGTACATTGTGCATCTAGTTGTGTACTTAAGTTACAATTATGTTTTACAAGTAGTACAGTTTGTATCTAGTTATGTACTTAAGTTACAATTGTGTATAACACATAGTACATTTTGTACCTAGTACTTAAGTTACAATTGTGTATAAACTTTGTACATTTTATATCTAGTTATGTATTTAAGTTACAATTGTGTATAAAAAACAGTACATTTTGTACCTAGTACTTAAGTTACAATTGTGTATAAACTTTGTACATTTTGTATCTAGTTATGTTTGCTGATGATATCTTCACTGTGATTTTAGCTGTTCTCATCATTTACTCTTTATTATATTGAAATATGCATTTGTTTCATTGAGGGAAAATATTGTTATGAAGCATAATGATGTATTATAAGACTTCGTTTAAACGTCTTATAAGTTGTATTGTGTCAATAAGACTAAGGGGTCGCAATCAATCCATGAAATACTCATATATATTCATATATTCTCCCTTCTTGATTTAATTTCGGATATAAAGTACTTTTGCTTAAAACTACATCTTCCGGGGGCTTTTGTGACTTCGTAACAGACATATTTTACTATACCGTTAGGTATGGACATTCAACAGTCCACGATTAAAAATAAATTCAAATGGAGTTTAAAGTAAGTATAATTTGTTAACTTGCTCTTTTTCGAAAAGCTTCCGATTTCCAAATTAACCCTTGTTGTATAATTAATATTATTTCTACGTGTCCTATATGTTTGCCAGACCGAACAAATCTCAAATGTCATTAATCTTAACTGATTCTCTAAAGCACATTTATGTATCTATGAGCAGGTGCGTAGTCAGGGGGCATGGGAGAATCCCCCTCCATTTGATAAACAAAATGCTCTAATTTTGCCACGTATAACTAATCTAAAAAATCTCGGCTGATTCACAAGTTTGCCCCCCCCCCCATACGCACCTGTCTATGAGAATCAAGTCAAAGAACTATAGGTCAACGTGATTTCATAGAATAACAGGTTAAAAAAGACAAATATATTTTATCCTTGTAAGTTTTCACATACAAAATCGTGTTAATTGATTGTAATATCGTCAATTATATCGGCTCTGCTGCTTGTCTGGCATGTCGTTTGGGTTCTGACAACGTATTAATGTATTATCACTCTTTTAAGCTATTTTATCCCCATTGTGTCAAGTTGCATTATTGGGACATTTTCTGGCTACATTACCAGACCCATGGTGTCTAATTTGCTTACACATTTGGATTTTGCAGGATCCGAATTTACAACTATCAAATCATGTCAGCAGCAGCTGTGTCATTCTTTTGTTTTTTCCCATCTTTGATATTTTTATTCTGCTAGTTTTTTTTCCGACATTCTTATAAAAAGAATGAGCTGTGGTTCAAATAACCTCAATGGGGCTAATGCAGTAACTTGGATTAATTTAATTCTTAAACAAATAACATTAGTTATCTAGGTATAAACCTGCATTTAAAATTCAAGCTTTTTAAACTGTTATCACACTAACTTAAATCAATTGACCTCAATGATTCTTCTTTTGAAACGACTAAAGTTGCGTTTAGCGACAGTCTCTGTGACTTCCTCAGACTTTAATGATTGCCTACACACATTGTCACTAAGTTATTTTTTAAATGTAAATTCCAATAAACATTTTGTAGAAAGAAGAGAATTTTTTCAAGCAGTTTGAGATTACGAATTCTAAGTTAGAGTGAAATTTTATCACAACCCCAAACTAGAAATGACACGAGATTGACACGAGATTGACACGAGATTGACTTTAATAATCTATACATCCATTTTTGTATTTATTCGTCCGTGTGTTGTTGTTGTTTGTAATAACAAAAAAAAATGAGTTTGGTTTGATACAAAGTATTGTCAATATAGCTTCACTAATCAATACATGGAAATGAAATAAAGGAGAACTTCTATTGGAAATATAAAGTCATTGTGTTGTCAACTGTCAAATTGTCGATCAATAATTAGTCGATCAATAATCAGATATTAGAAACAGATTTGAGAACCATAGATTTTACGTGTCATGTGAAAACTGGCTGATGACTTTAAAATTTGACATCTTTTGACAACTGTCCAAAAACTTAGTTTTTGTCAATTCTTAATATTCCGTCATTTATAACTGATTGATGTTAAGTTAAATGAATTCTAAAATGCCCACCGATAACAGACCCAATATCTGTACATGTGATGTAATATGTTGCTGACATTTGGTGTTTTTTTCTTTTGAAAGAGTAACATTTTATACTAATATTTTTGCACCTTTATTTGATGTGTAGAATGCGATAAGTCAATCCCACCATCTCACCACCATAATCTCACCATCTCACCAATCTATCCCGTTCTCTTGAAAACATGTGTGAGCGAGTCGCAAATCAGGAGAACCCACATCCCCCTACTGTTTGCTCATGTTGACGATTACGATACAAGAGTTTTTAAATGAAAACAAACTATATTCGATACGTATCGAAAACTAAATGACATGTAGTCGACTACTTATACTAACATATTTATCTTTATACATTTTATATTTATAGCAGAAGCAAATAACATACTTCATTTTGCATTTACAAAGCTCTTTAAGAGAAAAACGGATATATTAGACTCAAATAGTATCTAGTAATAGGTATTCTACATTTTAGAGAGAGATCTTAGCCTCCAAAAGTGTTTGTTTCTAAAAAAAAGTTAAAATATATTAATAGTTTTGTGGGGGATGTAGGTTCTCCTGATTTGTAAGTGAGCCTGCAGTGTGTCACACACTTAATGTGCTTGTTAGTCTATGAAGAAATATGCAAAATAGCCCATTAGGCAGCTAGGTCTGGGACACCTTGTGCGTGTCTGTCCGAAGATGTGTGTTTATGTGTGTGTGCGCTAGTGTTTGCGTGTTGGCTTATTTCTGTGTATGTGTGTATATCCCTGATTAACATAGATAAACAGTCAGTTTGTTTATTTTTATTGCACTTGTTGTCAAATTATTTATCATAGATCTTCGTTATCATTTATATCAATTTGTTCCAATCACACATATCGATATCCATTTGTTCCAATAACACATATCGATATCAATTTGTTTCATTCACATATATCGATATCAATTTGTTCCAATCACACATATCGATATAAATTTGTTCCAATCACACATATCGATATCAATCTGTTCAACTCACACATATCCCATGAACTCAAATTGTATATAAATTGTATTGTAATGCCTGTTCACATTTCTAATTTAGATA
This sequence comes from Clione limacina, assembly GCA_032362205.1. Classification (NCBI taxonomy): domain Eukaryota; kingdom Metazoa; phylum Mollusca; class Gastropoda; order Pteropoda; family Clionidae; genus Clione; species Clione limacina. The sequence continues at coordinate 10,671 of JAUUEB010378536.1, forward strand.
AGAATTCTAGATTGAATCCACCCACGATTGTACTTAATATTTTTACAACTATACATTTAAATCAATTTCGATATTACCATAATTTGTTTGTTTTTATGATACATATATATATAAATCGACAGTCCAATGATCTAACCACGTAACTGTGTATTTTTGCATTTTCCCTCAGCCATAGTCTCACCGGTGCCAACGTTGTACAATTTGCCATTTCAAATTATCAAAAAGGCGTCGAAGTAGGAAATTCTGATTTAGCTATTCTTAGAAAAAGGATGGTATGATTATTTTGATGTTAATTCATACTTTCTTAATATCTAGGTTCGCGATTAGACCATGAGACAGGCGAAATATTTGATTTGCATTGACCACAATAAATTGTGGTTGTTCAAATAAAAAACTGATATAAGTCTTTAAAATGTAATTATTCAATTGAAACTGTTTATCTTGAAAAAAGAGAGTTTTTATAATATAATACATTATGTATCATTTTTGTGAATTCTTAAAGTTACATTAAGAAATCACAGTTTTATCATGAATTATGTTCAAAGTTCACCCCGTTTTTAGTGGTACACCCTATTTATAGTGCATGCACTTTTTGACAATCTTATCATTTATTTATGTTAATTATTAAATATCAATTTCATATTTTATTGTTTTCTAAGTTTGTATACACATCAAAAGATTATATTCTCAACGATGCCTCATTAATAAATTATATCACCACAAAACACATGTGTTTGATTGTATGTCTGATCAGTGTGTATGTGTATGTGTTCATTTTTGTATATATGCATACATATGTATGCTTATCATAATCTCTGGAACGAAAGGCTAGCTGTGAACTCCCACACTTACTTTGCTCTCAGGATTAAAATGGCCTAGTGGATTAAGGCGTCCGCCTCTGGCACATACAGTTATGTGTTCGATTCCCAATGGGTCATACATAGACTTTAAAAAATGGGGTTTTAGTGGCAGTCTTGTCGGCATTTAGATATTCGTACTAAGACTGATCGGCCCTATGTCAGTATACCATGACAGGGTTTTACGTACTAGAAGTGTTACACCTTTTATCTGTGTGACAGCACGTAGCATTGTCTGAGTGGCACCGTTGCCGATATAACCTTCCACGTGTTGACGGAGACGTTAAACACACCCAGTAGTAATGATAAGGTGCAAACATTCAGAAGTCCATTCTTTGTTATGCAAGTGTTCCATATCATTTATAACACAAGTAGGTTATATTAAGGTGGATCCACCGTTATAACCGTTGTGTCAGCAAAATAATGGACGCAATCACGTGGTACTGGTCAGTTTCGAACCCCGGTCCTATCTCATACGAAGCAGAAATGCTACCATGAATAAACAGCGATCTTTAGAGAATGAGTCAAATGATATTGAACATGACAAATGTCATAACAAATTAAATTGCAATAACTATTCAGGCGGTACATGGGGGAATGACTTATGACATGGGGGAATGCCCCCCCTCCCATTGAGATCCAAAGTTTTATAAATGTGCATCATTTATGACTAGTTTCAGAAATGTCAGCCGTTTTGCGGCCATTGCTTTGATGATATCCAAGATTGTCCTCCCAATTTCTGAACCCTGGCCCAATGTGAAATCGTGCAAAAT
>JAUUEB010378647.1:0-20666 GCA_032362205.1 Clione limacina
CAAATTTAGAGCATTTTGATCTCAATTGGGGGGGGGGACCTTCCCCATGTCCCCCTGGCTACGCGCCTGTCTAGTACATTGTCATAAACATTAGATTATTACACCAAGTTTGGCTAATGACGCTCAGAACAGATCATGCCAGCAGTAGAGGATCGGAAATAGGACCCCCAGCTTAACGCCTTAATGGTACTTGATTATAGGTATGAATATAATTTTTTTTAAATAAAATTATATACATTATATAAAAGATTCTAATGATGCACTCTTAGCGAGTTTGAATCAATCAAATTTATATAGGTATAAATAAGAAAAATGGTAAAAAATAATCATATTTTAAGTTTCCTCTCCTCTTTTTCTTGTTATGTGTAGTTCTCCACTTATCTTTATTAGTGGCAGTATACAGTCATTGTATTGTTATAGTCATATTGTCAAAAACATTGACGTTGACAATTGTCTTGAAGAGGAGGCGTGTGCCTCGAAAGTATTTGACAACATGACATTAACAATACAATGACTGTAAACTGACTAATTTAATTTTTTAAGTGGAGAACTACATATAACAAGTATAAGAGGTGAGGAAACTTAAAAGATGACTATTTCTAACTACACATGAGCCAAAATTATATATATTTCTAATGGTAAAAAATAACAAAATCCGAAATACAGACTAAGGTTTGATAAATGTTTATTCCATACTGGAGATGTAATCTAACAGACAGGTGTTCACAATAACACAATTTCCCTTCAACTCTGGACGGAAATGACACAATGTTTGTAACTAGAAATGTTCACTATGAAATATCATATCGAAATGATGTCCATGATTCTTTTAACCGTCCCTGTGAACTCAGCCAACTACATCCATGTCAAACTTTCGTTTCGACAAAATATGAATATGAAGCAAACGACATTGAGTCATTGAGCCTATTGTAGTAATAAACGTTAAACGTGTCTAGAAAAAGTAAAATAATGCCTGTGTGGTGACTACAAGAACAACTTTAAAAATATGCAAGTTAAGATTAACTTTAATGTGGATTCTTATGTCTACTTCACTGAAACTTAATTATTTGTCAAATTGCTAGAAAATCCTGTTTTGAAGAAACAGTTTATGTTGATAAGCATTTTTTCAGCATCAAATAATGGCCCAGGAGAAAAGTATTTACATGGCATTGATGTTGTTAAAACACACAATTAAATTAAATCTTATCTTTGGATATTCTTAATATTTTGTGTCAAAATATGTCGAAAAGCTTCAGTAAAAATGTTTAAATATGAAAGTATTTTACAAGATAATCATTTGAATAGGATATAAAAGCTATATCATTAATCTATACATTAAAACGTTAGTTGAAACGTGCATTTAAACTATGATTTAATCCAACTTGCAATTATATTTTGTCTTCCTGCATAAAAAAGCTTATTGAATTCAAGCGTAAGGGAATAGTGCCAAATGAAAGCAAACAAACTTGTGAACTAAAAAAAACACAATAGAAAATAAAAACTATAAATATACAAATCATTTCTGTGCATCACTCGTGTCACATTATCATTTCATCTAAGCACAAATTACATCATGTGGAATGACTGACTCCTATTGTGCAAACTTGATTTAAGATTGTTACAGTTTCCAACACGGTTTACTATCACCCCAGTCCATTAGTATGTACTATCAGAGTTAGTATAACTTTGTGCATCAAATTATTTCAAGCAGCATAAAAAGTTGCCTTTCAAACGTCAAAACATTTTAATGGAATTATCAAAAATAGAAAATTTACCAGTAATCAAGAACATATCCAATATTTTGGATCCAAAATTATCAAAATTCATAAGCACCTCTCTTCAACAATCCCATCTTTTTAGAGAATTAAAATGTAAGATGTGTTATCCCTTTCAGAAACAAAATGTGAAGTGTTTTTTAAAACAATTTTTCAATCACTGCCTTATCGCACGAAAAGTAAATGTACATTTTTTGAATATTATGCTTCTGTCATCTAGCATTTATACACATTTTTTTTAGTATATTACCATTGTGATATACTGATTGCAATGCTTATAGTGTATCATGGCACTTATACTGTGGCTCATTGAATGTGGCGTAAACTTTTGCAATTTACAAATTTGCAAATTTCACCAAAAAACACAGATATGTTGTTGTCCAAAGACTAAATTGAAAAATACTCTTTAAAACTCATGCTTTATAATAATCCAATTAATTTTCATCATACAGTAAAATTTGCTATTATATCTTCGATCAAGATTCACGAGAAATAAAAAAAAAACACTAAGTGATGCACAAACTAAATCACAGCTTTTCAAGAGGTTCGAAACTTGTACAGCGAAAACATAATCAACACTATACATCCCTCTTTGTATACATTTCTTACAATATCTTAAATACAACCCGTTTTATAACCACAAAGTATCTCATAAAACATGGTTTCGTGGCATAATCAACGTGTATTTAACCAGTGATACAGCAAACAATATATTATTTTTAAGTTTGTAGTATTATTTCAGAAACTAAAAATTGAAATCATAGAAAGTGAGAAAAAGTGGCATTTTGTTCAGAAAATGTCTAGAGGAAAAAGTAGAATTTTTAAAAATCATATAAGAAATAGCATTGCATTCAATGCGTGCTCTACATATCATCACAGTTTTAAAATTAAACAGTCAATTTGTTGAAAAGATGCATATGCCCTCATCTAACTGTATGTACAATCTCTCGGCATACTTTTCAGAGTGATTCTAGAAATACAATAAACATTTGAATATCCACAGCCAAAGTTTTTTTTACAAAAGTGTAAAAAATATACATACATAATACAATCATATTTTTATCAGTGAAATCCAAAATAAATAAGTTCATGAATTGTGCTCGGACGTGGTGCACAAACAAACTAAAATGGTGCAAATTAAAGCAACGAAATAATGTTGAAAAACTTCGTAAAGGCTTTTCTTTGACATTCTTTGGTGATGTGATTAATGACATCGTAAAGCACTCATAACGCTCTAAATAAAGAACGGGAAGAACCAAAGGCGAAAACAAATCCTCTAAACCCTAGGCTGAGCTGTCATACCTGAAAAGAAGAAAATTACATAAAATTAGAAAATATAGTGTGAAAGAAATATTTGTTGATCATAAATTACAGTTCTGAAAATACATACATTTAAAATCATAACAATTATTCATATGATATTTTAAAAAGTATAATATGTAAATTAGATGATATTATCATGCTTATATTCATACACTTAATGCGTTAAATTTATTTTATTTTGTCTAATTAATATGCAATATTTATTACTGATTATAATTAAAAATATGCTTAAAAGTCTACCCATAATGACAAACATAATATGAAAAAAATATGTCATGTTACGATGCAATAACATGTCTCTGAAAATATTCATTATATTGGGTCAATTGCATTATAATTCCTACAACATTATAAATAACAATATATGTGTGCGTGTGTTTGTTCGGCTATTTCGAACCCTCAAATAGTTTTAGAAGAGTAAGAGAAAAAAAAATGTTTTCGTATCTACATGTATCTGATAAAATCTTCAGCAGAATAATAACATCAACAGATATGACACCGACTTTTAATTCACTCTATTAAACTATATATTTTCACAACTTCAATGACTCTTTAGTTGAAACGAGGGTGACGTTTCGCAGCCATCTCGGTTACTTAGCGACTGAATGCCGATCTACACCATCTACCAATGAGTCGAGCTCACGGTAGTAGTCGAGGGTGTGACAAGACGCTGCGTAGCTGTTGTTGTTGCTGGTCTGCCTTTACGCTGGAGCTGGAGCGGGTGATCTCTATCCACTCGTCAGAATTTATGGCGGGTTCGTTTTTGTATATATCTCAATGACCTATTTGATGACACCTGGAGGAGTCATTCTTCATAAACAAGTATGAATAGTTCATCGAAATGTACAAAACAAACCAAAACTAACCCTCTCTCGTATCAACCTAAGAGTCATTGAGGTTAACTTGTTTTTCTTATTAAATCAACATGACTCTTTACAATATACATTCAAGTATAGTTCTCCAGGCGTTATGCATCTTTTTAAATATATTTCATATGATAAATAACTAGAATACATTGCGTTGAGTTTCACTCAAAGGGACAATGTTGCGTTAGGAATGCAGGATGCGGATATAAAAGCAATCGTTCACTCTGAACTAAAGTAATGAATAAGAAAAGTTTAATTTGTTACGAATTAGTCAAGTTTAACATGCTCTAGTATGGAGTCGAAATAATCACAACATGTTAGCTATGGAAACAAATGATATTGAAGGTTTTCTCAAACGTTATTTTATTTAATTAAGCAAACACGGAATCTAACAAAGAATAATTTAAGATAAACGAAATGTCGAAAAATGAAAAGAAAAGGGTAAGGAAAGCCGATGCAAAAACTAACAAAGCATCATTTAAAATGAACCAAATGGTGAAGGTAAAAAGGATAAGGAAGCTCGAAGCAAAATAATATCGATTATTTGTTTTGACGTAGAATTACGGCCAGATTACGTAACAGCATATATACTATTTTAGATGTTAACAGAAGTTGTACAATAAACAAAAATGTCATTTATTGATGTTATGCAAATAGCAAAGAAATATATTTCATCCGTAGAAAACGAAGGAAAAAAATACAAAAAATACAAATGAAAATTGAAGTTAATTCATTTAAACTCAATTATTTAACGGAAAAGAAAAGACGTTTGATGACAATGTAATATTGATAGATTTCTTTAAACAAGAAAAAGTGCAAAAAATCGGAAGTTCTTGTGCTGATTTATAAGTGTAATAGAAAATTGATTGTAAGGTTGTTAGTTGTGTGCTCTTGTTAAATGTGATGTAATTTGTTTAACATTTTTTAATCAAACAACTATTTCTGTCACGTGATCTCCAGTGTTGTGGTCGAGTAGAGTAGTATACAACTCGAGTAGTACGCAAGAGGTTTTTCGCTACTTCTACGCTACTCAAGAAATCGTAGAATTGTTGGGTAGAACTCTACTCGAGTAGTTTGTTCACACTACTCAAAGACTACTCTACTCGGGTAGTCTTCGAGTAGTTGGGAAAGAAAGCAACATACAAATTTTTCAATTTAAACCTTTGAATTTGTTTATTTCATGATTTCTATTTTTTGTGACTACTCAAAGACTACTCGAGTAGAGTAGCTACTTTACTCGAGTAGTTACCCTTAGATTTTATCAGGTAGCTACTCTACTCTACTCGAGTAGTTGAAAATGTTCAACTACTCTACTCTGTTCAAGTAGTCCACTGAACTACTCGACCACAACACTGGGCATCTCCATGCGATGAAATTAACTACTGTAATGTTGCTATACATCGCGCATGCTAGATACAGTTTTCGTGTCCATTCTAGATCATTGTCATGTGTTCAACAATAAAGCATACTGCTCCAATGCTCTTGTGCTGTTATTTGTCTATCTTACTACTTTACCTTCACATATATACTTTGAAGATCTGTGAACTTTAAAGTTTCTAAGATAACTACAAGGTGATGCTTTACCCAAATGCGAGGACCCATATGGAGCAGTGTGCATTGAACAAAATTTGTCTTTTGATCGATCCCGTTTTTTGATTAAATAATTGATGTCCGTGTATTCGGCATAAATGACAAAAAATACTGTCATATGAAAGTTGTATTTAAAGGTTTGCTTGAAAAAGACATTCGGCCACTTTGTATGATATTATAAAAATATGAAAGGAAACATATTTTAGAACTTTTTATTATTTATTTGACCGTATTTATTGTTTTAGTCTGAAGTTATCCTGATTTTAATTGAGGCAAACTTAGAACACAATTAAAGTTATTTCATAATTTATTCTTATAAAGCTAACAATTTAGTATTTTCAGTATTGTTTGATATCCACTGATGTTCTTTTTCTAAACAATTTTAAATTTTCGAAGCCAATATTTAATTTATTACTTTGTTGGTGATTTTATTTTCGTCCTTACCTAAAATCAATTGCCAATAATTTTTACCCATTCGGAACCGTTTGTAATGAAACATAACGTTTAAATGCTTTTTCCTCTTTCCAAAAACCGATAGTATAACTCAAAACGTCTACTGGAATCTTTTAAAACGGTTTGTGTAACCCATTGCACTATTTGGGTAAGTAAAGTCAGCATTGTCATATAATCTTGTAACCCATTGCACTATTTGGGTAAGTAAAGTCAGCATTGTCATATAATCTTGTAACCCATTGCACTATTTGGGTTAATAAAGTCAGCATTGTCATATAATCTTGAACGCTTTTAAATTCACAAGCTGATTAAAAGAGATAAAAATAACGAACAAAGAAAGCAACAAAGGTTGAGACAAAACGAGTGACGTAAAAACGAACTCTTCTGATACGAAAATTTAAAGAAGAACAAAAGAATTATTACAGGAAAAAAAACATACACCCAATTGAAATTCAACATATCTGAATTTGATTCTAAAAATATCGAATATAATTTTGAAATTGAAAAAAATCATAAGCAATAACAAATAATAGAATTGGTTGAAAAAGGCTTGCTTATTGTCCTCTTAGCAATAAAATCATAAGATGTCAGGGGCGGATGTTTTCCCCTTTTAACATTATCTAACAGGTTATCTCCAAAAAGCAATACTTTTATTCCTTAATGACAAAAGCACCATAAGATCAATCTAAGTACGTTAGTATCTGATTGAAAAAATATAACCAAGCATTGTGTCTAATATAATATATATTGTTCTACTTTTTTCAACTAAATCTGGCTTAACATAGCATAACCACTTGACGAACGACGTCGACAAATAAAGTTTGCTGGCACCAGCGAGAGAGTGCAAGAAAATAAAATTATAGATACAAATGGAAGAAACTGGCACACCTCTCTAGTTTGGGAAGGTTAACGAATTCAAGGATATAGACTGTTATAGGCTTCTCACAAAAAAATAAAAGTTGCAAGGGGGTCCATAATGTTTACCCCGAGTTAGAGAAATCTTAGCGACCCACGAGTTTGACGACTGGAACGCTTTTTTCTGCCCGAAGAGCTCTTCCCGTCTCCTTGGGTACGCGCAGAATGTGAGGATGAGGCTGCTATTGAGCTGGACGGGATAAACAGATGGATAATTTGAAAAAAAGGGAAGGGACAAATTATAAACTAAAATTTTCAAGCAGCGAAAAGCAAGACTGTAATCCAATTATTAATGCAGCATTAGACATCTAGCTGCTATTTGATTGGATGACTATGACTGGTGTAAATTAGCCTATCAAGTTGAAGTGTTTACCGTAAAAGATGGCTGTTAACAACTGCAACTGGAAAAGCTAGTACAAGCGTGAAGAAATAAGTCTGTGAAAAAAATTGCATGATGAATAAGTAGAGTTTTCTTAATAACAATTAGAGATATAAAACAATACATGAACAAACATAGGAATACACATAGGAAAGCAACAATTAAAGCTTCATAAATATATAAAAATAATTAAGATATAACCCGCTATACCTGTGATTTAACAATACAAAATACATACATGGAGAAAATACAAAACAGGGGTAGAAGAAATAACTGATAGCTTAACTTGATGTAACCGAGAGATTTAAGATTGAAACGAAGGAGAAATACATGAACATATTAATAAAGTTGTAGATTAAAGCTTCATATTCAAAGTAAGATGTTTGAAAATGTTATAATCATATTTTTGATTTTCTGAAAAATATATCGTGATTTAGATTTTACAAACCATTTGAGACTTGGGCAACATTACATAAACAACCACTGCACTGGCAGATAATATTTTTAGGGAAAATGTTTAATTAATAGAATTGTTCAATATTGATATTCATAAGTTTAATGACATGTTGCTTTACAAAAAGCAAATGATATATAGCCACATTCAAGGTGTAATTTTTTGGAATTTTAAACATATTAGATTGGCAAAGGTTTCTAGGGTATTTGAATCTCCGGGTAGAAGTCAGGTAGGACGAAGCATTTGGGTCGAGCAAAATATCAATCAAATTCACATAGTATTATGGTGAGTGAAACGAAGGTGCAGAAGTGCGTAATCTATATATGTGATACCAGTTATTTACCATTTTGTGTCACAACAATAATAAGTAACTAGTACATTCACAAAACGCTTAGCTTTTTAGAAAGTTCACTTTTAAATAATATTAAATGAGTATAATTCACCTTGTCTTACACCACCATTGCTGTGACTATGTTTGGAACAAGTATGAAAATGGTTGCTTGGATACATACGGTTACGTGCAAGAGCTGTAGTAATAACCTTTGGCTTAAAAGTATGTAAATAATCAAATCTGTATCATGAGAATATGTCACGAGTAAAGAAATAAAAAAAAAGCAAATTTGCGTTTTGGCTTTGTTTGAAAAATTGACTATTACAGCCAGCATTTCCGAAATTAATTTTTACACCGATAGTTGGTTGAACGATAAACTTGTAGAAGACTTAGTCCATATACTTTAAAATATTCTGCAACATCCAAATCTTTAAGATGACATTAAAAAAGCGGGAAAATACATAAAGATATTTACATATCAATTCAGATTTAAATATCTTAAACTTAACAAACACTTTGTTCTATCATAAAGGCTTACAACAGCTCATGACTTTTTTGTGAAATTATTACAATACAAGCTAAGGTAAAACGTCATATCTAGGACTACATACGTAATTATAAGGATTAATAAATAAAGCGACTTACGAAAGAAATATTTCTCTCAATACAGTTGTCTCTACTCTCTGAAACAGAGCAAAGACCAGATCGCGAAATATTTGACACAAAGTCATGTCAAATAAATAGATATGACACAAAGTCATGTCAAATAAATAGATATGACACAAAGTCATGTCAAATAAATAGATATGACACAAATTCATGTCAAATAAATAGATATATGTTCAAGAAGAAAACAGTTAGTGCCATCGTTACCCTTACAGACAAACGCAACATTTGTCATAAATGACTTGTTTGGTTTCCCACCGAGCAAACTCTAGACCAAAGACACACTTGTAATGCCTAAAATGTCTCTAGATTCTTATCTGTATTTAATTATTGATAGAAATGATACCTGTAAGGTGTTAAGTCAAAGATAGTGATTCTTTCTAAATATGCACTCAAGTAAAGACAGACATGTTATTGTGGTAAATGATATTGTATTTTGTTATTGATTTTCGACCATTACAGTTTTGGCAATTCCATCTTGCCTCATAGGCGCTCAATGGGAACCATAAATTGCAAATTTTTATCAAACCTGTAAATAAAGAATCATTCTTTGTAATGACAAGCGTTTCCCCCAGAAAAAAAATCCAGAACAATGTTATCAGCTGTCAAATAACTTACATCATCACCAAAATCAGAAGAAAAAAAATTGTATAAATTCATAGACACGGGGACTTTCTTTCTACTATAGGACATGTCTTGCTAAGGAAATCTGAAAATGACTCTGAAAAAAATGATCACAAAGAGAACACAGGATGACTTTTAAGGGAATGTAGAATGTGTATATTTTTAAGCACACTCTGATTTACAAAAGCATTATACAGCCACACATGTCAAACTTCACACCAAGATGGAAAGGGTCACAGCAACCAGATTGCAGTTTGTACTTGAAATGACTTTTGATTCAATATTATTTTCTTGCAATTCTACTTCAATGTGTAATATTATGAAACACTATGATTTGTATTTTAAGGAAAATTGTGTTTTTCTTTTAAAATGAAGAAGAAAACCATAGTATGGATGCTAGTAGTTAAATATGCACATGATATATTGCAAAATGATAGTGGCAAGCCGTGTAAAAATAAATAAACTCTAAAAATGTGCAAACTTAGTTCAACGAAGACTTACTTTCTTTTAAACACTAAAACCTAGGATTTCGACAACTCCAAAGCTTCAAAAAATATACAACTATTGTCAAAAATTATAATGCAATAAATTACAAAAGAATGGAGTAAAAAGAAATGTTTTCAATATAGAACTATGAATATGTTTTTCAGAGCCATTCTAGCATCCATAAAAGGTTGTACGGATTATATAGTTTAACTTTAGCATTTTTCACGTGGGTAAACTTATATACTAAATTACATTTTTAAAATGCTTGATATTCAAAGATTTCTTTTTCAAAATTTGATACCAATCATTTTACGCAATTATGTGAAAAAACTGCTAATTTCCTTTTGACAGAAAAAATCCCTCAGCAGAAACTTTGGAATTCAAATTATAGCTTTTATCTTATCGCATGTGTTTTATCATCTTGTTTGCCGTATTTACTAAACGGGTAGCTGTTATCGAATAGATATACTCAGTAGGGACCACCATTTGCAAGCTTAATTTAAGGACGTTTCAAAAAAAATCTATTCCAAGCTTTACCTTACTTAAAATGTCGTCATTTTAAGCCTACAAGTTTTAGAGACATGAATTAGCCAGAGAAAAGATATAAATCCAAACTTTTAGTAGCAAAGCGAAAGATGAACAAGACTTTGAGCTGTTACAACATTTTCTTAGTCACTTGATGAAACCATGAACTAACAACAACAGATGAAACAGACAGGGTCGATACTTAATCACGAACACTGTTCGATTTGATATAACCTTTTTATATAATTATGTTATAAGATAGTTACGCGTAAATTCAAAATCTAGCAAGTTACTTCAGTTTAAAATATATGCAAATTTCGCTATTTTCTATTATCAAATCTTGAACGCCAAAATTACGTGCTAAAAATCCTATAAAAATTTAAAAAATCAAACAAATATAGGAAAATGTGTTATTGTCTTTTTTTAAATTCTGAACGCAAAAGTCCGTGCTAAAAAACCTACAAAATAAAGTTAAATTGAACTGAATTGAATTGAATCACTTCATGCATCAGGGGACTCACCTTACTTTACCCCAAAACCTCAGAAATATTGGCCGTAAATGGTTAACCAAATATCTGGCTACTGTATGTACAAAGTCGTAGCTGGCGACAAGATCTGTTGATCTGTCAATATAGCAATAACCCAATTAAAATGAACCCAAAGTCTGTTTCTAAAAATTCATCATTTGGAAATCATAGGATTGAATTATTACAATCAATTCGACCGATTCAAACGGAAAGAATCCTGGAAAAATATCTAGAAAGAGATCATTGGAAACTTGTAATCTTTAAATGGCTAAAATGTCATTAAAACCCAATCAAAATGTACCAAAAGTCTGTTTCTTATATTTCATCATTTGAAATTCATAGGATTGAATCATTACAATATATTCGAGCATTGAAACGGAAAGAATCCTGGAAAAAATATATTCTTTTAAAAAAATCTTTAAACAAGATGATGCAAAGTTATATGGCTTAAAGTTTAAAAACTTTTAAGAACTTGATGAATCGGATGAATAAAAGTATGACATCTTGTGTACAAAATCGTGTTCCTAGTTTTGAGAGTTAATACACAGCCTTTATAAAGTTCTTTATACTATATGCGGACTAGTGGTCCCCTTCACTGCACAAAGTGTTTGTTTATATACAACAGGCTTAACTCCAAATGAAAAATAGGAAAAGTAATATGAAATCGCCACAAATGATGGCTGACAGTCATAATGTAAAACTGCAGTATGGTGCTATCATACAAAATGGTAATTGTTTTGGATATAGTGATATTTTGACCTATAAGAGTTACTTCCGTTTCAATTACTGCATGAATAGATGCATAGCATGACTTTATTTAAGAAGGGTATGTAGGGAGGGGGTTATTGTACGTAATAGGGCTTAGTGTCAGGTAAGATGAGTACCACTAAGAGGTGAAACAACATCTCTCAGATCCTTGGGTCACTCGACAATAGGAAAGGGAGTAGGAAAAAGGTAAGACCGGACAGGTTGCCTTTAATTATCTAAGAGGGTATACTTCCCACTATGTCTTCCCTATAACCTAACCCCCCCTACAAATCTTCCTCCCGAAAAACTACCCATTATCATGGAAGAAGACATAGTAGCTTTGCCACACTCAACATTGATAAAGGACTGATGTGTCCGAAATATGTTGACAACAAATGTGGTCACAGGCAAGCGAGAATCAGAATATGTTTGTGGTGCAAGTATAAAACCCTAAACAACGAACTCAATATGAACATCGGCAACAACACTTTAGCATACTTTTTATTTCATAAGACATTTTATGTAGCGAATTAGATATTTGACGAAATAAAAAGTCAAAGTTTGAGATGAAATGTGAGTTTTGATCATTAAGAATCATCATTGTCTATTAAGCCAAACTGCAATCAGGGCTGTTTTTGGGAACAAAAGATATCTACTCTTAAAAAACTTGTTCAATTAAAAATCACTGTTTAATTGAGAATTTTATAACCAGCGACTAGCATCATCCTCTGATTCGCAATCCGACCCCAACTGTGCTACCACTGTTGAAATAGAAGTGTCAAAGCTAGCAACAACATCAAAAACACCTTTAGTATTATCGTTATAAGTACTTGACGGGGTCTTAAACACGCTGTCTTCAATACTACAGCTATAGGACAACACAGGGACAATGATAGGAGTAGTTTGATTCAAGGAGTAAGGCGATGGTGAATGTATGATCTCTGATATATTATCAGTAAAAGAAGGAGGCGGAGGAGTGCATTCAACGTAAGGATTGGTTTCATACCCTTCAGAAGTGCCAGTTGTTGACCTCACAGAAGCATCAGCCTTAGCTCGCTCTCTCCGCCTCCTGTGACGCCTAGGAGCTGGAGAGTTTGAAAGTTCCAAACCACTGCTGCTCTCTACCATGGTGGTAGGGGATTCGTCCCGAGTGTGCTCTGATCTCAGCGGATTTACTCCAGTGCGCCTTTGTGTGTTCACAGCCTTCTCTCTAGTAGAAATGAGGTCAGTCTGTGTGCCTCCTGTCTCTTGGCCCATGCTGAATCGGCCCAAGCTAGGGGATGAGGCATGCACATTAGCAACTGAACGGTTCACAAAAATGATATAGTGTGCCCTTCTTGATTAGCATAACAGTTCTTTTAATAATATGGTGTCAGAAATAAAACCCAAAAATTTATTGTAGTCCACAAGCGTATTGATAAAAATACTTCAAAAGTATAGTGCCAGAGTTAAACTAAAAAAGAATGTATTGTAAGTCACTAGCGTCTTGACTATGTTTTATGAAAAAAAGTATTATAAATCTATCCACTAGTAACACATTTTAAAAATAAGGTTTTCATTATAGGATAACAGATATACAGATTACAATTAAAATCACAAAAAACTTTAATTTTCATCGAGTTAGTTACTCATTGGACGTGGGAATGAAAAATACTCAAATCTTTAGCGTGATATCAACTCGGGCACACATAATAGCAAATCATTAACAAAATACATAAGCAATTGTCTACTCTATCGCTTTCCTGTAAGATTTTCAATATCGATGCCAAAATAAGAACAACAAAATGTCTAGGGTGAAGAAAATAAGCAGAATTTTGGAAAACAAAATAAAAAAGCAAACAAATTTGTGCTATTGTACTATGCTCAAGTGACCCATCCAGAATGAAATGTTAGCCATATAAGGCTTTAGAATTACAAGTTTCCAAAGATCTATTTCTAGATATTTTTGCAGGACTCTTTCCGTTTCAATTGGTCGATTCTGAAATTTGAGAATATCAAAATAATGAAAAAAATACAGGGTTTACATACATCAGGGCTGTTTAAACGCAACAAAAAGCTGGATGGTTTTCCGAGAGTACCAGAAGTATAGTGCCACATGCTTGGATCAATGTGGTGCTTAGTGTAAGAAGAGTAACAAATCAAAAGTCTGACACTGCTTTCCCAAGGCCTATAATGCAATAAGACAACCATGTAGCTTTCGAACTGTATTATTTAAAGCTTTTTCTATCAGTTAAGGAAAATAATTTATCAATCTGATTTAATAGTTTGCAAAAAATATAGAAAATCCATCAAGGACAATGACAATCCTTCTGATTAGAAATAACATTTCCGCTGTCGAAACAAAAGACAAATGTTCATACAATCTCTATATCGGAACATACCTGCTACTTGTAGATGAATCACGATATCTCTCATAGCTCGACTCAGGGAACTCTGTCTGAATGTATCTGTTACAGAGTCTTGATGTTTTACTTTCAGTTTGTGTAGCTTGTGTGCTTTGCTGAAGCTTCTGTGGCTTCTCAGTCATTACATCGTCCCAATCTTGATCACGGCTGCGATGCTTTCCGAAGATCATGTTAGGAAGAGTCAAACGTCTTCCTTCATCATGTTTGGCATCGGGTGATCTCGGACTGGCACACTTTTCATTTTCGTTCTCTTGTTCTATTTCATATCCTTTTTCTTTTGTTTTTTCTATTTCGTTTGCTTTTTCTATTATCCTGTCTTTAACGATCTTCATATTTGGATCTTCTAACTTGCCCAAGTCCACATTTCCTGGCACAAACTCCATCTGTTTTCCAACAGTTGATGGCAAATCTTTAAGCTCAACTAACGCCATCGCAGACAATTTGTCATGGACTTGCTTCTTCAGCAGAAGCAGCTCAATATCCTTCCCTTTCAGCACCAATTCCGTTAGGTTGCAAGTGCTTTTCAGTCCATCAAGGTTGTCCTGCATTTCATTCTTTCGATTAACATATTCCATAAGTTCTGTACCATACAAAGCATGAAGTTCGTCTACCAAAACTTTTTCTTTGGCCCGAATTTCTGCAATGTACGAGAATGCCGAGTCGTGAATTTTCTGCTCTGCACTCTGGAAAAGAAAAGGAAGTTGTCAATATAACTTTTGCTAATATTCAAAAGCATCATCAGTCTGATACTCTGGGTGAGATCTGGTATGTGTGTAATAACTAATGACTATAAAGCTATAAAATAAAATGTTTACTTTTTAAAAACGATTATTTTCAGCTTTCACATAAGAATACTTAAGACTTCGTTTAAATGTTTCTTATAATGAACAAATGTAGCACGCAGCTTAGTCAATTTTATAACTTAAAATGCCTTAATGAGATTAATTCTAAGCTATTCTTTAAAAGAAAAACGCTGTATAAGTGTACTGTTTAAATAGTACAATTATGATGATAACTATGAAATGTTCATGGTAGAGATGTTTACAAATTTTTAATTTTTAATTAAGTACTTTATGTGTAATATTAATTTGCATGCTTTAATTAATATATTTCTATGTGACCATACTATATTTGATGTGCTGCAGATCACAAAGAATTTCATTATGTGTTATGTAAATAATATGTTAATGACAATAAACTCCTCTTATCTTACTTTATAGAAAAAAAGAAAAAAGAATTTATCAAAGTCAGTTACTGATAATCAATATTTGAATAAATAGAATGTATATAATAAGGAAAGTATACAAACTTAAACAGAAAAAATATTCACATCAAGATATATTGAGTATGGAAATTACCTTAATAACCGTCTCACATTTGTTGAGCAATCCTAGTTGTCTGTCATAAATATCTATCTTTCCTTTACATCCGGAAAGAAGTTCTGTGATGCTCTCTTTGTATTTTGTTACCGCGTCCGTGAACTGGGTGATTTCATGATCCTGTGGGGGAGAATACAATAATAAAATAGTAGTCTCTACATAATACCCCGTCCGATATTATCCCTATCAGAGTTAAATCCATGCTTTCCCTTAATGTTTTTTTTCTTATATAAGAATGACATTAATTAGCCCGGTTTTATGGCAAAATTTTTTTTATTATCCGGGGTATTCCACCAGAATATGATCAGAAAACCCACAAAAACCTCATATGACTCAATGTGATACTACCAATTACTCAAGTATCATCAATCATCACTTCAACGCAATACGAGATAAAAGCGAGTACAAGCACCCCATGTAAACAACACGTGTTTCCTCCTTGTCTCAACATATTGTCCTGTAGTCTCGAACTCATCTTTGGCAATGACATTATTTCCTCTGTATCATCTATATGTTAAACGAAAGAAAAGAGATTGATCATATCCCTCGTACATTTTGCTCTTCTGCAAAACTCTGTTCGATTAAAATCATTTTACTTGTCACTGACCGAGCTGTGGGACAATAAGCGGAGACTACTTTATCCAATTATTTAAAAAAAAAATTGAGATAGAAATTGATAAATTATCATACATTTGTAGTATTTTACAATAATCAAATTTTATCATTATAAAGCGAAACACCAAAATGAAGAAAGCTTGGTTTTTTCGAAAATCACACTTGATAGTTTTCTTGAATTTCAAATATTTGTATACAGTTGTTGGTTATCGAAGTTATATTAGATTTTCAAGAACCTTCTGTATTAGAATCCATTGAAATTAAATGAAAAGATTTTGCAAATGGTTATAAAAAATCATGATCAAAATATACAAATAAAGAAAACAAAGGCTTGATATTATTAAGGTCGATACTTTTTATGGCGGTGATCTAGTAATTCTTTGTAATATACTTAGTTGGTAAGCTAATACAGAGGAAAATCAAACAAACAGAGAAGAAGAAATACTATAATTTCTTTTAACTCTTGTTTACAGCTAAGTTTTAATTCGGAACTAACACTGGTATGGGATGGACTTTGATATAAGCTAAAGCAGAAAAATGAACGTAAACTAGCTACCAATCTTACCCTAACCCTAACCCTAACCCTAACCCTAACCCTAACCCTAACCATAACCGAAACCCTAACCCTAACCATAACTAGACGGCAGTTATTAATTCAAGAAACGCAAAATTGCGTGATGCTTGAATTTGTAAATGTGTGAACAATGTCTATCTAATTTCTAATTTGTTTTACATATACTACCTGTTATACGATTTAGAAAAAAACTGCTTATTTATATTGAACTAATTCATAGTGTACATAATTAAAAATGAGAAATGGTATCAATTTCGTAAACAAGAATGTATTAAACATAGAAATATATGCCTCTTCATTACAGCATTAGTTAAAATATTTTGTAATTCCTTTTCTCTAAATATGTCACGTCGTGAAGATGTCATTCAGAGCCTTAGTAACGTCGATAGTCACTTGAACTGTGACTTCAATACGCATATCATATATTCAAGATTCCTATAATATATGAAAACAAAAATTGCTTACATAACCTATATTACGAGATAAATTGCAAAAAAAGAAACACTATAAAAACATATGTTACCTTGTGCTCGTTGAAAGTACACAGAATACATATACATGTCTGGCAAGGCTCGCAATAAAATCTGACAACTTCATCTTCATGTTCTTTACACTCAATGTCTTTCTCTATCTCTACGTCAAAAAGACTATGGCCCATGGTCACCTGAACAGATAACACAAAATATGAGTTTGAATATGAAGCATTTTTTTTATAAAGTAAGAAATGTCAACACTATAAAAATAACATTTTGTTCATAATTAGTCAATAATTATAAACAAGTTTATACCAGGTATATTACCACTTGCTGTAATAATGAATTGATGATGAATACATTAACTATTTGGTATCTGTCTTTTCTCTGCTGTAACGTGTTACTAAAAATGATACGTCTCATGAAATATAAATAAATACTATGCACATGCTCTAAGAGTGCATCACAGGTTATGTATTTATAGCAATGTCATGCATGATTTGTTACTATCAATGAACACCCAGATCTAGAAACAACTTTCTTTTTTTTGAGGCAGGGGTAATGGCGTGGCCCGACTGACCGTCACTGGTATGCTTTCCTATATTTAGCCTCATCCCGAAATTGATAGTTATAATTTTTTTTAAATATACAAAAACGTCAGCAAAAAGGGAGTCTGAAGCGTGACAGCAAGGAAATAGCAAGAGCGAAAGTACATCAACTATTAGGCGCGTAGCCCGGGGGACAGGGGGGATGCCCCCGCTCCCATTTGATGCTTATATTTGAACAACATTTAACTCATTTCAAAAGTACTTGACACAAAGCAGGTTTGTACCCACTTTTCAAGCATCGCTAAGCGCCTGACAACTATTATTAACAACTTATTTTGATGAATTAAAATTCAAGTAGAGAAAAAGCTTTCCTTTTCAATGACACATCTCTTTATACTCTGTTTTTTCTAAATCAAACACTTACACAGAGTTGAAATAATCGCATAACTAACACATGTGTCAAACAAACCTTCGTTTCTTTGTGCATGTCGACGCATAGTTTACATAAAAGTTTGTTGCAGTCAAGGCACTTGCTGGAAGCCTCTCTGTGTTTGTGGTTCACTTGTTTACATATATCACAGTAGGGGAACTTGCTAGGCTTCTGTCGTGCCACTACCTCACCTGTAGGGTAGAGTTAACAAGTAGCAGAAATTGAATTCACGATAAAATTCAAGTTGATAAAAAGTTAGAGATTAAAGCTCCATATTAAAATTCATAAGCATAACATTTGCATTGTTAACACGGGGGTCATAAATCATTAATTAATTTTCAAATATTGCGAATCAATACGGCACGTTTAAATTATCGTATGCTTACAGTTAAATCAATCATTGATCTATTTGGCCTAGCGACTATGCTTGTGCTTAGCACGTTTCATTGCGATTTTCATGATGTATTTAATATTGATGAAACTCAACTTTGATTAAACAAAAACTGGTCATTTTCATATTTTAAAAAATAATTGCTTCTTTGTTCGGTTTCAAATTGTCAATCTCTGAATACTCGTCACTTATATAGTTATACACTTACAAACCAACTATTTGAATTGTTATCACACGCGCAATTGCAGAAAAATTGTGATTTGTCCTTGTGTTATGGACATACTTTATGTCTCTGATGATAAGAACATATAGAGTTAATGAGTGTTATCTGTTTTTTTTTATTGTGGAAGCCAGAATGTTAATATTTTGTCAAAGTCAGAGTACTTTGACACTCCGCAAAGTGTATCTTTACCGGGCCGCCGTTATTCTAGTATTTTTTATCTATTTCTAATCATTAATTATCCTCATCAACCCTCTTTCAAGAGGATGTTGCACTTTCACATGGATTGCTGCCAAGTGATTCCCTGTCAATATTATTCTTGTTTCAAGTGTTAACAAGTAAGAGTGAGCGGTCACGGTGACCGGTGTTGCTTATTCTACATGATTATCAAAATAGACTTGCAGATGCTATGTTTGGAGAAAATATGTTAAAAGATTGCTCAGAGTTGATTACAGCTCTTAACTTTATTTAACATGTTAACGGGAAAAGACACAGGAATCTGGCAGCTAACATTAAACCATTTTTTACTAGGCTTTTACATATTTGAAATTGTTACTCACCTTTAAAAGAGACACTGTGGTGTTTCCTGTCATCAGTGGTTTGGATAAAATACAAACATACATACATACACTACATTGTATCCAAGGGACTGATGAGAGGAAATATCCTCCCAGCACAGTGTCTCACTTAAAGGTGGGTAACAATCTATAAAACTTCGCTAATTAGAAGCACTCTACGACGGGTTTAATCATCTAGCATATAGACATATTATGATAACAATTCTGTTATCAAAAGACATTCAACCCGTGATAAGCAGCTAAACACTTTAATTAATTAATTCATCAATAAATTATTAATTAAGTAATGAAAGTCATCTCAATTATGAGAGCAGTAACTCATTCACACAGTATAAAGGGATTGAGGAGAGCGATGACACTTTAAGCCCGTTATTCCTCTAAAGGAGAATGATTTCAAATATTGTATGAAGGATTATAGTGATGCATTCTTAGTACATCTCGACTCTTAGCTTTGATTATCATTTTTACAAGTATAATTAAACACTCACCTAAACTTGAAACTAGAAAGTTGTCTGGTAATTTCTTCACTCCACCAATAGGCAGTTGAGTTCTTTTCCTGCATAATGGGCATGTGAACTCCCGGTAATCGGAATACTAGGGAGAAAATAAAAAGATGATTTAAAAAAGCACATTTTTCGATACTAATAAAAAAAGGTCACTTTCTTGTTGGGACGAGATTTAAAAAAATAAAAATAAAAAGATGATACAATATCAGATGAATGTGATTTTTCAATGAAATCAACAATACTTAGAAGGATACATTATTTTTCGTAGTATAATATTATCTAATTTATAGGAGTTGTTGTTAGTAAACTAATCATAAGGCTATATTATGATTCAGTTTTTTGGTTAGGTGATCTAATGAGTTTGCTAATTCTTTTGAATGGACTTCACTTTTATCTATAACATTATACTCAAATTTATCATGAGATCACTTTCCCTGCAAAATATTGTCATTATAAACGAAGATAACTTACTAACAGCCATTAAAGCTTTATTAAAATATATTGTCACATTCATTAAAAAAACAACTAAAATACACATCAAGAACGAGAACATGTAACTATGGCCAAGTTAAAGGATTGACCTTTTACCCCTGTATATGACATATGTGTCACTAACCAAGGGTTGACCTTTTACCCCTTTATATGACATATGTGTCACTAAAGGGTTGACATTCTACCCCTGTATATGACATATGTGTCACTAGCCAAGGGTTGACCTTTTACCACTGTATATGACATATGTGTCACTAACCAAGGGTTGACCTTTTACCCCTGTATATGACATATGTGTCACTAAAGGGTTGACCTTCTACCCCTGTATATGACATATGTGTCACTAGCCAAGGGTTGACCTTTTACCCCTGTATATGACATATGTGTCACTAGC
>JAUUEB010378648.1:0-12299 GCA_032362205.1 Clione limacina
TAGTGCCTCTCCCCTCACCTAGTATCTCTCCTCTCATCTAGTATCTCTCCCCTCACCTAGTATCTCTCCCCTCACCTCGTCTCTCTCACCTTATATCTCTCCCCTCACCCAGTGCCTCTCCCCTCATCTTTTTTATACACAAATCTATCATTTTTCTATTTCGCGATAAAAAGTGCTGTGAGCGGCCTATTAAATCCCCTCACCTCTTGCCTTCAATCCCCTCGGCAGTTTGACTGACCAGACTGCCCACTTTTGGAAGGCAAGCCCCCCCCCCAAAAAAAATCATAACACAAGAATTCCAAGCAGCATATTGAGCAGTCTTGAAGAAAAGGAAACAAGACAGAAAGTTTATGCTTAGTTTCTTTCAGGTCAAGAGGCAAAATAGTGGATCTATTTAAAATTTTCACAATAGATGAATTTTAAGTTTTTGCTTCAGTAATGTGTTAAATGACCTTTTATGAGTCAATCAATTCATGGGACCCAAATATAAGTAGCATCTTCATTTGTGCTGGTAACATTCTAAAATATTCTAAGTACTTATATGTGTCCCATTCTAACTCTTTGACAAGATTGTTGCACTAGCTTATTGCTTCTTTTGCTTATTTATATCATGTACTCAAAAACCTATGTTTTCTTTAATAAACAAGTTTCATATTCATTATTGATGCTAACTTGGTTTGTTTCTTCAATTCAAGATATCAATAGTCCAAGACGCCCTGAATTAGACCTATTGTTTCATCCTATGTTTATTACAGCAAGGATGTTAATAGTTCCCCAACATGCATTAAGGCATTTATTGTCAATGTAAGCCAGACATGATGTGAACTAAAATGAGAACCTTGGCTTGGGAAATAATTTTGTAAACTCATCTTAAAGTCAACAAGGAGTTGACTGAACTTCCAATACAAAATCAGCAATATTCTTGTTATGTGTGATTATTAAGCAATAGTTCAAAAATCTTTAAAATGCAGAAAAACTTACTTGGCAGTTTGGGTTTTTCTGGCTCTGCATACTTGTCAACCCTAACAAGCATTTTTCTGTCAAAGAGAACTTGATTGTGGAACATTGCTTAAGAGAGTCAAGAAAAACTGCTTGAAACATTTAATCAAACACAATCTCAGAAGTTCTCTGAAGAAAACCCACCAATATATTGCAATATTAATTTTTACCTAAATACTATGCTGCTATTATAGAAGATATATGATATACATTTGTTTCATGATATATGAGCTATCACATTGAAAAACTGAAGCTTAGCAAATAAAAATTCAAAATTTTGACCTTCAGTTTAGCAGACGTGTGAAAAACCAAACAATTAATCCTGAAATTGTTTGGGAAAACAGGAGGCTCTTTGCAAATTCACAACAATGTGTAATGGTTATAATATTAAAAAATCCAAGGGTGTTCCTAGACCTTTTTACAAGTAATGATGAATAGAAAAAAATTAGTTTAAACATTCAAGAAAAGAACATTAGAAAATTTTGATAACAACAATTTACACAAGACAAAGCAAGCGAAGCTGCTTTCCTTTCATCGTCAAAGATCTCCAGATTCTCTTCAGTATACATGGACGATTCATTTATCTTTAAGAGGCATCATCAAGCTTAGCCTCTGACCACTGTTTACTGTTTGGGGTGAAACTGAATTGTTAAATCTAAATCTATAAATGTAGCTTTGATGAGAGTAGGGGCTCTGTTAATTCACTACACATCTTAGCAAAAGGATACAGACTGCCTGAACAGCTTCCATTGGATGCTCAAAGGTAACAACTCCCATGCCCCTTGACTTTCTTTCTTTGTCTTCTTTTATTTCAGCATTCAATACATTCCCAGCAAGTTTAAACACATCTCTCAGTTTCCATCCTGTTACCTTGTAGTCCAACTAGAAAAAACAGGTGTATAAAAGTTCAAAAAATGCCAGTGCAGTAAACTCCAGTTATCATATATGTCAACATCTGATTAATATTGATGTAACAGTCTCAAGTTTGTAGATATGAAAACCTGAATTTTGGCTTAACCCCTTAACCTCATCCCACCACCACTCTGTGATGTCCATAGTTAAAATTTGTAATGTTATGAATTTGCCATTATCAACATAACCTTAATTTAACTCATAGCTTAAACTTCACATAAGCACACCAGGAGGCCATATTGAAGAATGAGGATGCTGTTGGTTAAATGCACATCTAAGGAGGATGGGTGCCTTATCTTACAAAGTAATGGTGACCTTGTTAAAGACAAGTTTGAGGGTTTGTTAAATCAGTAGCAATATTACAAGAGTAAGTAGAGAGAAAATATTGGTCTTTTCAATTTGCTTGTAGTGTGTAAAGTCTTGTTTGATCCGAGCTTGTTATATCTGAGTTCCACTAAAGAAATCTATCAGGCAGGGTCATCCCTTAAAATTCCTATGCTGTGAATTATATTATTATTTTAAGCTGCCCAAAAATAAAGCTAGATATGGGAGCAGTGTCCATTCAACTAGCAAATCAGTGGGGAAAGATCTATCCAGGCCCTCTGGTAATTAGGATAGGAGATGTGCTGCTACTATTTGTGTTAAAAAATGCTTGAATGTCTATTTTGATAAATTAAAGAGTTAAAAGCTGACTACAACTTGCTTTCTCTTCAAACATTTTTCAATTGCCAAGCCAGTGTCTAACTGTCAAGGCAAATCATTCTAAAGAAAGAAAGCATTTAACAAGTTAAACAAAAGTTCTTACATTGGCCACAAATACTGTGCTGCTAATGGGCCCTTCAATGCCCAACTGTTGGAGTATTTGAGGGCTCACTCCACCTACACCACCAGAAGAAGGGGGTCCCATTGACCCTGATCCCATTGATCCTCCCATTGATCCTCCCATTGATCCTCCCATTGATCCTCCCATTGATCCTCTCATAGATCCTCCCATTGATCCACCCATTGATCCGCCCATGGATCCACCCATTGATCCTCCCATGGATCCACCCATTGATCCTGGTCCCATTGATCCTCCCATTGATCCTGGTCCCATCCCATTGCTTTCTCTCATTCTTTGATTTTGTTGGAATTCCTGACGATCTTTCTCTCTCTCCTGTATTAAAAAAAAAAAAAGCATCATTAGGTGATTAAGAAATATTTGGTTTTGATGGCTCTTAGATAAAGCTGTAGTGACAGATTCAGTTATAGAAGAGGGTAGGTAACTCAATATAATTAGAGGATAGGTAACTCAATGAGAATTGACATGAACATGATTAAGACTTAAAAAAGACAAAGAGGCAGATTGCTCCCTGAACGTAGAATCTGAAGTCAAGAATTCAGATGACAGATCCATGGTAGTGAGAAAAGGCAAAGTTTAAGAAGTGGTTAAGCGCCGAAAAATCCTACCAAATTCCAAGAGATTATAAGGAATTTTGAATATTCAAGAAGTTTTTTCCAAAGATCAAAATAAATCCTCCTCTCTAACAACAGGGTTCATACAGCAATTTCAGAGTGCTTTCAGACCAAGGTTTGGTAGATTTTGGAAGCAAAATTTCAGACCTACGCAGCGCATTGCAATATCCCATACCAAAACACCAAAATTAAGCATCACACTAAGTATCACATTAGTCTAGTTTACTACCTATGAGCACTGCTACTAGACAAAAACATGTTTAAATTATCCAGCCAAGTGCTCTTAGACTGTTAAAAAGTTCAATGGACTGGCTGTCATACGTATATTAACAAAACAAAAAGTTTCCACAAACTTATTCATGCATTCTTTACTAATCATATTTATCATGTATTTTTAATCAGGGTGACTTCCAGCTCTTGTAAATTTTGTTCCATGTACAGGGATTGGATGCCAGCAGGGGTAGGGTCAAATTTACTGATTTTGAGATAGCTCACAATTTTGAGTGCACATGTATAATTGCCTCAACCATTTCAAAGGTATAAAAATCATATAACACACACATAAAAAGAAGCAAGCAATAAAGAAACAATAATGGTACATGGACAGGAGAGGAATGCATTTTTTGAACATTAATAAATGTAACCCCTGTTGCTGAGGCACTGTTTAAATGGGTATTATCTTTAACAACTTTTTTTTCAAGTCGAAGGACCCAGGCTCACTACTGGATCAGCAACATAACGTAAGAATTTTTAACAGCAGTTTTCCTGAAGGTCTGGGAGGTATTCTAAAATGCTAATAATGACAAAATCTTGATTAAATATCAACCGATTTATAAAGTTGGTATCAATCTAAGGGAAGATGATCCCCTAAGAGATTGGGCCATGAATTCATCCTAAACGAAAGATCGACATCTTGGAACTCACAAAAAAGGATTCCCGGAAATTTAAAAAAAAAATCACGATCCGTGTTCTAAAATGGTCATTTCTTGGTCAAATTCCAACCAATTTTGATAAAGTTGGGCTCAAATAAAAGGGAAGAAGATCCTCTAGGCAAGTGAGTCATAAATATAGCTGAAAAAAGAAAATTGTCTTCTTAAAACTAATGAAAATAGATTGCTGGGAATTTCAGAACAAATTGGTGATATGTGTACTAAATAGCCATATCTTGGTCAAATATCAACTATAAGGTTGGTCTCAAATGAAAGGGAAGATGATCCTCTAAGCGATTGTATCAATAACTAGAAAACGAAAGATTGTCGTCTTGGAATTCACGAAAAAGGATTCTCGGAAATTTCCAAAAATCAGCGATAATTAAAATGGTCATATGTTGGTCAAATATCAACCAATTTAAAAATAAAGTTGGTCATAAATGAAAGGGAACAGAAAACTTATTATTAAATCAATTTGATATGTAACTTTCGATGACTTAGTATGCAGATAGCTTTTTAATTGGGAGGAAGCTATACCTATTGTTTTTACACAAGAAAAAATATAAATAAATCTTTTGGATTTGGTTTTCAAAAAGTTAAAAATCACCCAAATAATGTAAAAAAATCAATTTAAATTAAACCAACCCTGTTCAGGCCTGATAACCTTTATTCAAAATCAGACCTTTTTCAGACCATGATGGCTGCCGTACAAACCCATCTAAATGAAGCACACTGCCAAAGCTCAATTGATATACAGGAAAATATTTATAATATTCAGACATGTCAAACTTGTTTAAATCAAAATGATACATGTAATTATAAATCTTTGTACTTAATAGGACCAAAAAGCAAAAAGAAAGAGTAGAAGCTATAAGGTGTTATCAAAGCTGAAATAGGAAGGAACATTCTAAACAAGAAAGGGAAGTAAATTGATGAAATGAAGAAAGAAAAAAATTCAACTCAGCTTACATAAAATGAAAGTTTTTCATGTTTATTATGTAAGGTTTTACAACGCTATCGACTCAAAGAGGTTGTATATATATATATATTGCTAAGGCATCAGACAAGAATACTACAATACAAGCCCAATAAAGCCATACCCAGCTGATTACATGGAGAGGACTTCAGTTCTATTCTTACAGAAAAGAAGCCATACCCTCAGGCCCAACAAGTTTTTTGTTTCTGTAAGTATCTAGATTCTAGGACTTATTTTCAAGGAGCTACCTAAATTCAATGAGTTTTCTAGGCCTCAAATTCCTGAATGCATACATTTCATAAACAAAAAACAGGTTTATAAGCGGTTATTTAAAACCATAAAGCAGTTGCTGATGTTCTATTTACATGTGGGCTGATGAAAACAAAAATAATTTAAATTCATGTAAAAACTATTAGTTACATTTGAAAAAAATATTCCCGACAGTAAATTATATCCCAAATTATGTTATGTTTTACAGATATAATTTATCAGGACCACAAGTAATTATACATTTTTGTTTTTTTCAATCTTTTAGCTTTTCCTCTTCTTATCCTGCTCCTGACTTGTACCACTAGCAAGAAGCTTTTAGAGAGCTAACAATAAGATACGTACCTCTCGCACAATTATGGCTCTGTCATTCAATTTCTTTTGATGATATTCTTCAATGGCTTTTTTTGCATGCTCAGAATCCCGAAACTCTACCACTCTGTAAAAAATTCAGTTTATTTTTTTAGATAGGAGTTTATTTTTAAAAGTAAAAAAAACTCTGAAATATGGAAAATAACAGGGCTCAAAGTTAGAATTTTATAATCTGCTTAAATTTATCAATTTATTTTCATGTATGGAGTAAGTGCCATATTTACCAACTTTGAATAGACCATGTCATTGGTACATAATTTGATCTATTGTATGTAAAGACATTTCATATGCCTTAAATAATAGCTTGCACATATAAAAGTACCATCATTTCAGCAATAGTAGAAGACTTATTTTGCAGTTCTTGCAATCTCATAGTTTTAGCACTTTAATAATTATCAGGAATAGACACAATCACCAAAATATAGGGATTTTTCTGACGATATATTTCAACCACAAATCAAGTTCAGTGTTTGTTTTTTTACAACATCCTTGTAGTCTTCTTTGTGAATGACAGTTGGAAACATACTTTTTAATTTATTAATGAGATTGGTTGAAAATTACCTTCCACTCCTTTTTTTATTAACTTTTGCTTCCACATTTTCTAAAGGGAAATTCATAAGCAAGAATAGAAAGACTGTACACAAGTAGGAAAGGTCTTTCTTTTGACAAAAAAACAGGTTAGTGCAACAGGCACATACCACGGCCTGTGTCCTGTAAATAACAGACGTTCTAGCCTGAACCTATGGGTCCCTGACCGGAAGCGGGTGGCGGAACAAAAACAGTCTCCAAACTGCCAAAATCATGGGACCACTTAAAATGGAATGGCCCAACATTTGTCAAAGTCTATGAGAAGGAGAAAACAGTATAGTACGTCATTTTCTTAAGACTTCTTGAAGCAAGTCATTGGCTTATTCAAAATCACTATGATTCATATTACTAATGTCATAGCTGAACCTACTTATCCCCTTTTTAGAAGGTCATTTTAACGACTATACCTGTTTTATGTATGTTTATAATTTAAAAAGACTCTTAGCTTTAAAGTTTAAATCCTAACCACCTTTTGTCATTGTAACAGTTTATAAAAAGAGAAAATCACACATATAAGCTTATTTGAGCAACTGAGTGTAGTGTAGTGACTTTGATCATAATTGTGATGACTTACGCTACTCCTTTAGATTTTCCTTCTGGTGTCTCTAACATCTCTACATAGGTTACATCGCCAACTGTAGGGAAGAAAGAGTTAGAGTGTTACAGTATTTATCATTTATGAAACTAATATCAACTAGAAAAATGGGTAATCAGATAGAGTGAAAACCTGACACTATGTAAAAAGGAATATTAACATGAATTGGCAGATTATCCGTAAAAAAAATAACACCATGTAAAACAATCATAGATAGGAAAAAGAATAGATTTAAAATTTCTTTTACACATAAACCAATGAACACAAAAATGCAGGGACGGAAAACGCAACCACAACAACTGATTTCATCCAGAGGCCTTACACTTAGTCTTTGATTTTGTAAACTTATTTTCAGTATAACTCTACACAAAAATGAACACATGTCAAATCTTAGCTCTCAAGTGTCAACATTTCTGATGAATTAAATAAAAGTAGAATTTCAATAATATGAAAAGATAAATAAAAGAACTAAACACTATATTCACTACTTCAAAAAAATTATTAATGTACATGGTACAGGGATGATATATTAGACACTACTTTTATGCTCACACATTGTCCGAAATATGCTAAGTATGTCAAATAGTTAAAAGTTATAAAAGCATATTTGATCAAGATATGTTTCATAAAGAATATGAGACATTCAGAACCAAAAACTAAAAGGCAAGGAGTCGTTATAATGATAATTAGGCCTAGAGCCAGAAAATTAAGAAGGATGCTAGAGCCATTGAATAGAAGACATAAACCGGAGCTGCACTTCAAATGTTGCGGCTCCGGCAAATCCCACACACAAGCTGAGTTCTGTGAGGGAGACTTTGGGGATCCACATGTTTACCTCTGAGCGGTAAAAAAAAGTACTAAAATAAAAACCCTTATATTACTGCACTGGTGGTAGTAAACATAATCTTAAGAAAGAATTAACAAATCTTAAAACCACCAATGAACAAATCAAAACATTTATTAACAAAGAGAAGGGTAGCAACCTAAATGAAAAGTACACAAAAATCAATAAAATATCCTTCTTCAGTATAAAACAACAATGACTCAACAAACATACAAATGGCAAATACAGTCATAAATATCAAATCAAAACAGTCTCAAAACTGTATTGTGAAAGTGAGTATTCAAAAATTAGTGAAAAACAATATAGGGAAAATCACTTGATATGCAATGCAAAATAAAACTATATGAAATACATTGTGAAAGTGAGTATTCAAAAATTAGTGAAAAACAATATAGGGAAAATGACTTGATATGCAATGCAAAATAAAACTAAATGAAATACTTACTATCCTTCCTAAACATGTCTTTAAGCTCCTGCCATCTCAATTCATATGGAATATTGCGAAGCACTACTCTTTTTCCACCCATAAATGGTCTTGGAGGTCGATCTCCACCTCTATTGCGCCTTGGTGACCTTGATCTTGACCTACGAACTGGTGATCTTGAACGATCCCTGAAGACATAAAAATAACATGTTCAAATTTAAGGTGACATTACAAAAACAAGTTTAATTACAGGCACCAGCCAATACTAGGGGGAATGACGGGTTTCTCTGCACCCTCCCTCTAATGACACAACCGGACTTGATTTTTATTGATCTTTAGAGTGTATAGACACAAAATTTTGTCTTTGCCAAAAAATCAACCTGAACGAACTGACCACTGGTAAAAAAAACAACATGCTCAGAATAGATCAAGACTGGTTTCAAGTGAAAGGTGTTGCCAAGACAATTACAAATATGTATTTGTTTTTCCGGTACGACCATTAGTTCCCGAGTTATGAGGTCAACCGTGAGCATGACGTCATAGGGTCACTATTTTGCCACTACAGTAGAATCCCTCTATAACGTCCACCTCTATTAGGGCCATTCGCCAGTTAAGGCCAACAATTAAATTCCTGATCTTTTTCCTTCTTAAACTCTGTTATTTATTTCCCTCTATTACGGCCATCCGCGAGATACGGCCATCCGCGAGATACGGCCATCAGCCAGTTAAGGCCACTTTTTTGGTCCCTTTTGAAGAAAAATCCCTCCATTACTACCACAAAATACCCATTTCATAGAATTATGCAAGCCCATAGCTGTAGAAAACGGTTATCCGAGGTAGCCTCGCTACCTCTAATTGCAAAAATCTAACTCACATTTTAATTCCAGATTTCATGCGCTTTTGTCGCGAATGGCAAAAATGTGAAATGATCTTCTTTGTATCTGTTGATTTCTTTGTAGATTAGCATAAAGAACATTACTATGACATTATGACACAATCTGAAGACTGAAGCATGTTCCTTTATACACAATTGGTAAATGAAAACTTGTTCTTTTGTCGTCCGCGTTAAATTTAGCAAGATATTGGCGATTCACGCGCAAAAAGCTAACTCATATACATTTTTCTGCTACCTCTAGCTGAAGGTAAATCAGCTTATGTCTTATGTTAGGCACATAGATGTACAGTTGTAAGTGATGGGTGATACCAGACGTTTTGAGTACTCGCCAATACTAAGTTCTTTCAGAAAGCATGTACTAAGTATATTGAGTATTTAGACAGGTATTTTAAATAGAAATTGATTTGGTCAGGGTTTCAATGCACAATGATACAAGGTTTGTTTTTTTTCACACCACAAACTCAGTGAGATTAGTGAACTGGAAGATGATTAATCCTGAAATATTAGAAATTTTAAACTGAATGAAAAGGGAATATTTCAATCTGTGAATTGAAACCTTTCTTATGTCAAAATAAAATAAACAAGTGTTACTCTTTTACAAATTTAAATCTCCAAACCTGACAATATAATCACACCTTTCAGATAGTAGTGAACACAGAATACAATTATACATACAGGCACATTTTTAGAGCATTTTTGCATAAATAAACACTCACAAATATTTTGATTCAGTTAAAGTCTAGCCTTTGTTGTGTGAAGCCATCAGATTGTGAATGTACTGTTGAACTTTCTCTAGGAATCCAGTGATTATCATCAGCCAAACTAGCTGCCTAATGCAAGTGGCCTCTTACAGCAAGTTGACATTTAAAGAATCTTATAGAGAATGAAATTTAATGGTCACGCTCAAAGGTGGTCTCTTACCACAGGTGGCCCCTGAGCAGGTTCAACTGTATTAAATAAAACTATTGATGTTTGTCCCAGCTGTACAGGGGGAACACATGGTAAAACAGTTTGATTTCTTTCAGTTACAAAATTACTTAAGTAAGAGATAAGGGTAAGAGATAGATGTTTTGCTTTACGTAAATAGTTGTTTACAATTTAACATTTTTATTAGTTTTAATTTTTATACATTTTTAAAGATAATTTGATGATATATTTTCTCTTTTTTACAGGTGTTTGAGGACACACCAGGAATATTACAACCAGGAAGTAGGAAGAAGTAAGCCAAATTATTGTCATAGTGTGATTTGATGCCATGCTAATTTAAACATGCACAATTAAACAATGATTTGTCAATAAGAGCCACCAAATATTGAGACGATTTACTTGGTTAAGGTGAAGGAAGTTTGGACCACTACATTTGAAATTTGTTTAACAAAGCTAGCTAGTTGATTAATTAAAAATTGACAGTTCTCTTTACACACTCTTTTCTTGTTTGCCTGACTGGATGAGGTATTTAACTGAAAAAGTTGTTAATTCATTTTTATTGGACCTCATGGTAAATTTCGTTCTCAAATAAGACATTTAAATGAAATGTTATTCTTTAGAAAATCTTATGTTTCTTTAACCCTTGTACACACATTACTTTGTTGTAACATAAGATCTCAAGTGGTGTAGTTTCAGCGCCCTCTCTGGATTTTGCTATTCCTGGACTATTAAACAAGATTTGGTGCTAAATGAAAGCTTGTTATGTCTACTTCACATTACAAATTAAATGTCTGTGTAGTAATATCAGGTGTAGACATTTTGAATAAATTGTACAGAAATGTATTTATATGTTAATACAGTAATAATTTTGAGATATTAATGTAGAGGCTAGTAGTTGTTTCTTACGATGTGTCATAAAACAAATGACGTAACAATTTCTTCCTAGCAAAACATGTTTATATTAATGGGAGGTGAAAATCGGCCCCAATTTTCCTACAATTTTACATTTCATACTTTATATATGATTTTAATATTGTTTGAACTGGTATAAGGTGTACAATAGCAAACAACAAACAAGTTACATCATCTACTACTTTTACTTCTTTATTTAAAAAACAATTATTTCCTTTTTTTATTCTCATATTATATGGTGAATGAACAATGTTTTTACTTTACTTCACTTTAGACACGAACTTGAAAATTCTTTGGAAATTGATCCTGTCAGGAGTTTGGCAACTGCTGATATAGGTAAGTAGAGTTATCCCTCTTATGTCCTTATTTAAATTTTTTGTATTGGCAGTCAATATTTTCTTATATTTTTGCTTACTGTTATTTAGCCGTAACTGAGCCTTATGTCTATTTATCAAATGAGTATTCATGAGTATATTTATGCTCTTGATTTTTAATTTTTTGCCAGTTGATTTTTCTTTTGTTTATTTTTTTACCAAGCAAACTTCATGCCTCAAAGATTGGTAGAATGGAGAGAGAATATTGTGTGAAGTTTGTTATTCATTTTGATGTAAAGTGACAAATGCGCTACTATAAATATCCCTTTCTTGTTGTCTTTGTTTACTATAGTGATTGCTATGACAGATGTGAGTATCCCTCAAGCTGCAAGATCATTGGACAAGAGGTTGTTAGAACATCTTTATATCTATCGACACATACCATCAGTACTGATTTTGAACAAGGTAAAACTGCAACGTTTTTATATGTTTGATAAAGCTAAGAAATCTTAACAGTCACTTGTAAATCAATAAAATCCGGACATCATTAGTAAACTGATGCTTATTTTCTGTGCCTGTATTATTTATGAAATTTCATGATCTTATAAAAAAGATAATAGATGAGCATATATTTAAAAAAAAACAGGTTGAGTTACAAGGTTGCATTTGTTGTTCCAGACGTATTTGAGCTCTCGCTCATTGTTGCATGATGGCATATTCTTTTTTACCATTTTTTTTAATACAGAATTTTACATTTTTATATTTTAAAAAATGTAATACGCGCAAAATGAAAAATAATAAGATATCAGAGTA
The DNA here is from genome assembly GCA_032362205.1 of Clione limacina. Classification (NCBI taxonomy): domain Eukaryota; kingdom Metazoa; phylum Mollusca; class Gastropoda; order Pteropoda; family Clionidae; genus Clione; species Clione limacina. The sequence goes on from JAUUEB010378648.1 coordinate 12,223, forward strand.
TTGTCCTATTGAACAAAGTTACGATTTTGTTTGTCCACTACTTTACATCTTATGTACATTAGTTTGTCATTATTTGT
>JAUUEB010378759.1:0-12299 GCA_032362205.1 Clione limacina
TTTACATTTGACTTGTTTTTGTAGATCAAGGCAAGAAAAACAGTGGAGTAATAGGAAATCAGGATATATATATATATATCTAGTCAAACTTGCTTAAAACAAATTTTTTGGGAAGCACAATTTCGTTCCGTTTAAAAAAGCTGTTTACAAAACCACTATTTTCAGTAAAATTTCATATGCCAGGGGTGAACAAGCAGTGTGTGTATGACGTCTATATTGTCCCATTCCATGCCCTATGCTATAACTTAAGGTAGGTAATATTCACACTCAGTCTTGTCTCAAATTATGAGTGAAACGCATTTTGGGTTAGTTTCTAAGTAAAATTATGATGATTTTGTGATCCTTCATCTTTTGATGTCCCAAATTATCGCAATAAATAGATAATTTGTCATAATTTATTCCGTTTAAACATTATCATGTGTTTTTTCTGCTGGTTTAAGCGCGTTTCTTTAACAAAGATAAAGAGAGGGAAAAAACGGGAGTCAGGTTTTTGTTGTTTATGTGAAATTTTGGTTTAAGCTTGTGCGGTTTAAATGAGTTTGACTGTATTTGTCTATTAGTTTTGTTTTTTCAGTTTCCATCTAAAAACAACTATAAGAAAATGATGTTTGTGATCATGTTAGATGTTAGAAATTGAGAAGAATCAAGAAATTGTAGAGAAGAGTATTCTTGCAAGTAGAGAAAATTTGTAAATTATGCAACATTTCCTGTTAAACCTGTCAACATTGTAACCTTAAGAAAAACCAACAAGATAGTTTTTTATGAAAGAATTCTCAGCTGCTAGAGAATATTTCTGCAAAACAACTATCATATCAACAGAAATGACACCTCTGATATAATTCCCATCTTGAAATATAATTGATCTGAGATAATGACAAAGTAGGCGACAGAAATAGATATTAATCTTCATAAGGGGCTTGACCTGAAAGTACTAGAAAATGCAACTCAAGCATTTTGCAGAACAGACTAAAAAGGAAAAGAAACAGGACAGAAAAGTGTGGTGAGAAAAAATTGATATAATTGTGGTTTTTAGAAAAGGATGATGAAAATGTTAATATTAAAAGAATGATCAAGATTCATTTAGATCAATATTTCTGCCGTCTGGTAGAAGAGATAAAATTTGTAGGAAAAAAAATCTTTTAATCTTCATATTAAAATAATCCAAGTTGTTTAAAAAATCCAGAAGATCTTTGAATGTCTCTTTTCTGTTTAAGGTTTTGGTTGATTGATTGTCAAAATGTGAATGAAGCCGCTCAGATGGCCTCAGTTCTCTACCAGGAGGCTGTGACTGTCCCATACATGGCCAAATTTGTTGTGTTTGCCAAGAGAGATTCACCCGAAGAAGGAAAACTGAGAGTGTTTTGTATGACTGATGATAAGGACGATAAGACCCTCGAGAAGCAAGAGAAGTTCTACGAGGTGGCTCGCAGTCGAGACATTGAGGTAAGATATTTCTACAACATCAGATAGTCAAAATAACAAGATTAGAGTGTTTTTTACAAAAGTCACAAGTAAGTTTAATGTGTATGATAAAACAAAGAAACTGATAGGAAATGAACTAAATACAAATAAGTGCAATATTAAATCACTACACAAAGAGGTAGCTTAAGTAAAACTGGGTGGACAACATTGCCTTCAACAATCTGAAAAGGTTCTGTACTTACAAAAATGGGTAAAATAGGTTAAAAATATTACCCAGGGAAATCTTTCTCAACCTGAAGATATTTTTGGAAAATTCACGCACAGGACCAGTGGGTGAGATAACATTATTAAAGTTTTAAAGCTGTTATTTACGGTAAAAAATAAACCAGGGGAAAAGTGTTTACCCAGGGATTTAAAAAAATGTAAGGTTCTGTTTAGAGTACTGTGTGAAATCCTTGATTTTTGTTAATTCTATTGAATTATCAATTATTACATGTCTTATGATGATCATTTAGATGTATTGAATGATAAACCTATCATTGATGTTTATTTACCCAGGTATTAGAAGGACGACCTCAGTTTGTTGAGATGGCTGGTAACCTCATCCCTGTCACAAAATCTGGGGATCAGTTACATGTCAACTTCAGAGCCTTTAGAGAAAACCGTCTGCCTTGTACTGTCAAGATTAGAGATCAGGTGAGTACAACAACCGTAACTGCACCTATCTAGGTCACTAATCTAGTCAATAATGTGGTGGAAATATTTGTTAAGCGCGAGTGTTAACACATGTCATTAGCAGAGAGGCAAAATATCTACATTTTTTAAACCTGATCTTTGCTAGAACAGCAGCATCTGTATATAGGTTGATAATATTTTGATTTTTTGTAGTGTAAAGACGATCTCAGTATTATTTAAAATAAGAGCAACAGACTCAACCTTTGAATTTTGATGTTTATTTGATGACCGGAAGTTTTTCCACAATCTGCTATACCTGTTTCCTATCTCCATGGCTGGGAATGTCAGTAGGAGCCTCACTTTTGGTTATGGCTGCACACCATATATCATCGTCTCTGCTCTAGTGAATCACGTTGCTGTGATTCATGCCGTTGTAACCATTGATATTTGTCATGTATGATGTTAGTTAAAGGTATTCCTCTTTTTCTTTAGCCTCCACCTTTCCTTGAAGAACTGTAGATCTGTTTTAGAGTTATTGTTGGTGTGACATATGTATTTCAGTCTTCGCTTATGGATATCTGGTATGTGATGTGCATCATCGCGAGCCTTGTAGGAACTCCTCCTCATGTGGTGAATATGAGCAAAAGACTAAGTGTATATTATCCAAGCATAATTTTGTTTTTTGACTTGTATTCCACAGGACCAAGAACCAGGTGCCAGAGTTGCCTTCATGAAGGAGCCTAAAGTAGCAAGAGGAGAGGCTCCTCAGTCTCCTATCTGTAATCTTAATATCAGATTACCTGATATGATTCCGGTGAGATATAAGTAGTTGGTTATCCCCCTTGTCTTATTTTGTTACTTACAAGATCATAGAAATAATAAGCGGACATGTTTGGACGTTTCCTCGATATTAAAATCTGGTTATAGCCAAAAAGAGGTGTATTTAAAGTTCTGATGAAACGTCACACAAAATTTGAATATCATTGCAATACTACAAAAAGAATCATTGAGTTATATTTGACTACCTAACTTATTTCCATCTATGTAAGTTATAACACCATCTCTCATCTCTTCTCCAGTCTGATTCAGGTTCCATTAGTTCTGATAAGCCAGCAGATATTCGCAAGAAAGAAGATTTCCTTAGAAGTCAAGGACTTGGTAAGTGCACACATTTTATTCAGCAAAATTATAATTTGGCTTGAAATTAGGGATTTATCCGCAATAAAGAGGATTTATTTGAATGTTATTATAAAAGACACTTGGCTGGGATAAGTCTTATTTTAATTTTGAAAGTTTGGCCGTCTACCATCAATATGGTTAAAGATAAAAGAATTATACTGAATTATGTTAATCTTGGTGCTGCAGGGTACTGACAAAGCCTTTATGCATCTGTAAAGCTACAACACATTATCTTTTATGGAGATTAAAGTTTGATCTTATCTTATATATGAAAGTGAAACTTGTTTCACAATTGTTTAAGCATAATAAAGACCTCAAAATAATTGGAAAACTACACAGAGTGAGCACACACAAAAATATGTTTTGTACTTTTTGCTTCCAGGACAACTTATCCGAAACAGTAAGTGTATGAAGAGTGAACAGATTGTATAGATTGATCATAAGACTTGCATCACACATTAGCCCATTCATGTCCAGGCTCACACTTTTCCATAAAATTTCTTATTGATTTTTTGAATTGGGTTAAAAATGAAATGAATTTTTTCATATTTATGGTATTTTTTTATACTATACTTCTGTCAAATTCATAAAATGAATGATGCATAGCAAGTTTTCAAAATTCAATAAGATTCTTTGAGAATTTTTGCCATAATCTTAAAGAATGTTTTGACTGACCATCAAGTATTGTTGCTAATGCCTAAAAACTCTTCTTCTCATTTTGTTATTTTTATTGATAAAAAAAGTAAAACGCTGGACTGTTATCTTAAGGGTTTTGTAGTGATGAGCATTAGGCAACCTGGACATGATTGGGCTTTTACCTCTCTATATCATATTTATTTTGCATTAAGGCATGATCAATTAAAAGTGTGATATTGAAATTCAGTATAAATTTCTGTATATGCTTTTTTCTAAGTTTCTTTTCTCTATTGTCTTCCGACTCTAAGGTTTATCTGGCTATTGATTTTAGGTTAAGTTTTGTTGTTACTAAAAACTGCTCCTTGGCTGATCATTGTTGATGTTAGGTTTAGTTCTTCTTCTTCTTCCATTATATGGATTAACTCATAAATGAGTAATGACATCCATGCCACAAAGGCTAGTTTAGTTGTTACTAAAATCTGTTTCTTGGCTGATCAGTTTTTGATTTTAGTTTTAGTTTAGTTGTTACTAAAAAACTGCTCCTTGGCTGATCAGTATTTTATTTTAGTTTAGTTGTTAGTTGTTACTAAAAACTGCTCCTTGGCTGATCAGTTTTTATTTTAGTTTTAGTTTAGTTGTTACTAAAAACTGCTCCTTGGCTGATCAGTTTTTTATTTTAGTTTTAGTTTAGTTGTTACTAAAAAAAACTGCTCCTTGGCTGATCAGTTTTTTATTTTAGTTTAAGTTTAGTTGTTACTAAAAACTGCTCCTTGGCTGATCAGTTTTTGATTTTAGTTTTAGTTGAGTTGTTATGAAAAAAAACTGCTCCTTTGCTGATCAGTTTTGATGTGAGTTTTAGTTTAGTTGTTACTAAAAAAACTGTTCCTTGGCTGATCAGTTCTCTTTGTCTTCTCTTGGTGAAGACAACTTCATAATTTGATTGAATTTCCAGGAATTGAGTGTACAATCTTCTCTTTCTCTTGTTCACATATTGCTGAAGTAGTTTGCCTGATCACTTTTCTTCAATGAAAAAGTATCTGCCTTTTTACTTTCATTTTTTGGTTTAAATTTCTGAAAACTCATGTCAAATGTTTATAACAGATACAGGTTATTTTATTAAAGGAACAAACTTTATTAAAATGTTAGACACATCTCTTCCCCTTTGTTATTTACAAAATGTCTTCTTGGCGCAAGCCATTGGCTTATCGCATACTACAAGTAACCCCGAGAGGGTTTATAATGCCATGAAACATATGATTGTGAGTAAGCCTTAAAAAGAGGAAGAAGAATACAATGTCAGTCACGAAACATTCTTGGCACCAGCCATCAGCTCATCGCATATTCAAATCTCTATTTCCTGATAGTCCATTACATTTGTGTTTTTGAAAGGTATTTATAAGATCTTTATCTTATTGATTTTTATCCTTTGTCTTCCTTCATATGGTCTCCTTCATATGGTCTCTATTGAATACAATTAATCATTATATTGTCTGTAATTTTCAAAACCTACATATGTTCTATTTTATTTGTTAAATGACAAGTTCTAATTTACTAATGACAGATTTCTATCTTTTTAGTGGAGATTGTTTGCTTCTTATTGACTCTCTCTCATTTCTTAACATTTACTTATTTAATTTAGCTTTATTTTATATTTTCTTTGTGAGTGATGCAAAGATGTTGAAATAATAAATCACACGCTTTGATTGATTTCTTAGGCACTATAATTATAATTTAAAAAAAATAGCCGATATATCTGCATGCTGCACATTTTCAAGAAGATTAAAGTCTTTTATTGCTGCATTGTTGACTATACTATTGACTGCAATATGAGTGACGTTTTGCATTTCAGTTATAAACTTTTGGTTTTGAAATGAATCTTATTTGCTGGAGCCTGATTTACACGCTATTATACTCAATTTAGACATTTATATATCTCTATTTATCAATATAGAACAAGCTTGTCAGTTTTGGTGATTTTAAAGAGGAAATCTCTTATTAGTCTTTCTTGTATTTTCCCTCTCCCAGAGATAAGGAATTTTAAAAAAAACAAACAAAGTCCTGCTATTCATTTTTTTTATGTACTCAAATATTTTTTATTTCCTATAAATATTCAGAGCAGAACTCTAATTTTACAATAATTCAATTAAGAGTCAAACTGTTTTGTTCAAAATTAGTCATTTGTGTTGTTTTAGGTGTACTAGTAAATCCCCAACACTATTAAGTTGTCAATTTCTGTAGTTTCAAAATAGAGGCACTAATAATATTAACAATTTTTCACCAGGTGACTCACTGGCATCTAAACATTTTAGTTTTAAAAGTGGTCAATTGCAATAAGCGCCTCATTTCAAAATGAAGTCTTAAAAATACATCAATATTTTCTTGTCAATTTCAGTCCTTCCTTTTTTCCTTGGAAACAAGGAAATCCTCCGTTTTTATTGCAATAGATTTATATAGATGTATGCAATATTGCTGAAAAAGGAGTTTGATGTCTAATATTTTATTTTAGGTAAATGTAGGCTGTAGAAAGATTGCAAAACCTTTTCTTGCACTCTTGCTGTTCTTCACAAGTATTTTAACCCTTTAAAAAGCTTTGAACCATTAAATCTTAACTTTTGCCTCGCTTTTGACATTTGTTTACCGTAAGCACTGCAGTTTACAATGCTTGTCCTGGGAGATGAGAGTAAAGACACTAAGAGCAAAATAACCAAAGAACATGAGATCTTCTAAGTTTGATAAGTTGATGTGTTTTGTATGTTCTCAGTGATAGAAGACAGTGTTAACAAGGCTGAGATGAAGATGTCTGACATTGCTGACAATGTTCAAGGTGACTGGGTTGTGTTGGCACAACAGTTAGATGTATCTATCTCTGACATCAACCACATTAAGAATGACAACAAGACAGTTGGTGACCAGGCATTAGCCATGTTAACTCTCTGGAAACAGAAGAATGGAGACAAAGCTACTGGTCAGTAGGAGATGGTTATACTGGAATATAGTAGATATAGATATTGAGACTACTGACTTGTTATATCAGGCTATATCAGCAGTGATCTGCATCATAGCAAAGAACAGTTGTTTTTATTACTGAAATAAAGAACATTCTAGACAGAAAACTGTGACTCAAATTGGGTCTTTGAACAAGTATGTACGTTACCAACATACAGTCAAACCTGCTTAGTACAGACCCTGCTTCAGTCAGAATTTTGCTTTTAAGGAAAAAATCATGTCAGTTTTCTACATATCATTTCTCTTTTAAATTTATTCAACTCATTTTATTATCAGTTTTTGTTTATTTTGTTGCTGTTTTATAATTATTTCAAAACAGATTTTTTCACAATTTTTCTCGCTTTAAAGAATATTTTTTAATTGATTTGACTGCGATTACATTATGAATATTATGATAATGAAATTATTTGATTAAAATATGTTGTCTCTCTAAATCTGATTCCAGGTAATGAACTTGAAACTGCCTTGAAGAGAATCAACCGTGATGATGTAGTGAGGAAGTGTATGTACAATGTGGAGAGGGTACATGATGAGGTGGAGGCTGCTGGTGCTAGGGCTACCATGGACCAATCAGGTTAGACTTAAAACAATCTTTTGGGTCATTTCTTTATTTTTTTAGACTCTTTCATGAATCTACATGACAGAAGTACAGGATGTTATCATTGATTTATGAAGAATTCAATATCTCATAGTCTGTTAAATTTAAACTCAAGATTTCATTTGCGTTAGATTTGTTTTTCAAGTTTTTATTGGTGTTCGGTGTCTCAATAAAACTGCAGCAAATATGACAGGATTTGCCTCTAACGCATAGGTCACACTAGCCACAGCAGGAGTTGAAAAAGTTAACAAAACTCAAGTAGACTGGTGCAGATCCATAACCTGTAGCGGTTGAAGGATATAATGTTGATGAATGATGAATAGGGAAGATTTCATTATCACCATGGAAGAGCTTTTGTTTTTGACTATTTTGTTATCATCTGGTAGCACCAGTGGCCTTTAGCTTTTCACTTTCTGCCTGATGCCCTTTTTATAGTGGCTGGATGTGGCTCTTTGTTGTTCTGAGGCATTTTTTAATGTTAGGTGGCTTTTGAAAAATGTGTTCCTTTAGAATCATATCTTTTGGTAACATCAGATATTTAACCATATTATATTTATTTTTATTTTTTTAAGGTTTTGACGACTTCAAAGAAGAGGTTGGCATCACAAAAGACTCCATGAGACGTGGTATGTCACTAGATGTACAATTTGATGAACAAGATATGGTCAAGGTTGGTTACATTTGTTTATTGAATCTTTAGTGATACGATCTTTTTAGGAATAACCTTTCTCGATGCAAAGGAATTTTAATAGATGTGCGATTTGCAAGAAAAACCTGTTAATGTTTGGTTGAATTAAATTTTTATACATGAGAATTTTGAAGGGCTAAATGTTGCTAGGTGTTGAACGTCTTCATGGAAGGTTATATCAGCAACTGTATTACTCAGATAATTCTACGGTCTGCTACACAGAGAATCTTTTAATGTCAGGTGTTAGGGGAGACTGTTAAGGGGTCAGTAAGATTGAATAAGTCATACAAGATCATTGGTGTATATGACTCTTTTAGATGTAGATGTAGATGTAGATGTAGATATTGAGACACTGTTTTACTGTTAATGTTTGTTGACATTGTCTGATGCAGTGACAGGAGAATCTTGTTAATTTGTTAAAGACCAGGGTTATAACTACAGTTTATAGATCTGGTTTCACTCAAATGGAATCTTAATTTTCTAGAATTACCTCCCCCATAGAGGCAGTTGATGCAGAATCTGTAACTTGCTTCAAAATCAAAATTGACATATTTTAGTATGACTATGATCGGAATTCTTAAATGCTGTAACATCCAGTGAACTCCAAACATGAAAGGAAAGTCATTAGAAGCCAAATAACCAGAAAACCTGAAACATTAGAAAAATCTAGATCCATTTTGATCACTTGTGTTAAGATGACATGATTTGATCATTTTGGTTTGAAAGTATTCAGAGGATTTCAAATACATATGAATATAAGTCCTTGTTTTTATTATTATTAGTTTTTTACATGAATATTGGGCCAGTTTTCACTATGGCTTAACTTAGATATTTTTTGATTTTATTTGGAATCTAAAAAAATTGTCTTCACCAATCAAAGTCAAGGGTCAGGTATATTACTTTATTTGAGGAATTTCTTAGATATTGAATGTTTGAGAATAAACAGACTGAATTCTACCATCAGAATCAAATAACTAATACTTCTGTCTTATATCCAGGAATCCGAGTCAGCGACAGAAGATAGTCCTATTCATGAGACAGCACCTTCACTGAGACAACCAACACCACAGTCACCTTCACAAGGTCAGTTGTATTTAATATCTCATTTAACATTTGAACACAGATCTTAAATTGTGTTATTACTTTCTTGCTTGTTATATTTGTCAGTAGTTTACTCAAGTAAAGTTACCCATACTTCTTACTGAGCGTTGGGTAATCTGGAGTAGAGTCCCAAATTTTTAGGCTTACAGCATTTGAGGCAGTTTGCCGTTGCTTTCCTTGCCGACTTTTACTTTGCTTGGTCTGTACAGAAAATCTGTATTTACTGCTTGATGAAAAGGAGATCCAAAATAATTGCTGGTACTAGGAATCTGGGGTCATCCACATGATAGCCAAACGCTGTACTGACTGGGCTATCAGATCCTCAACAGTTTACCATCCAAAGGAAAATCATCAATTTACAGACAAAATGTCAAAGATGTTAATACTATCTGGTCCTTTTTTGTCTTTAGGGTATTGAATTGATAATCTCTGATACACAGAATTGGCTTTCATCCTCAAGGACCTCATGCTTTCTTAACTCAAATCCCTAATTTTGGCAACCAGCTTTAGTATTTTTTAATATGATTAAAAGTAGGTTGAAAAGGATGTAATTGCTTTCTGTTAAACATCTTCCTCATCAAGATAATTACATCTTCACATTTTGTCTGTTGGTTAAGAATGACTCGACTTATTCTGTGATAATTATAAAGAAAGATACTCTGTAGAGACTGACTGATTGTCAATAATGAGTGTGGAAGGATATGATGCATTTCATTGTTGCATTATTCACCTCAGCTGCTACATATGTTTCAATGTTGTTTGTAATTCACACACTGTCAATGCTTCAAAAAATGACTTGTTGAATTGGAATATTTGATGACCTTGGCCTACTATGTATAATGTTGTTGCATTATATTGATGCTGCATATGTGAAAACATAAGATGTTTGTTTTAGTGTCTTGGTCATATTGAAAGTACTTAGTTATGAAATTGATGAAAATAGCCTGTGTCTGTTTTCTTTCTTTTTAAATAAGACTTTGATGTCAATACTGACTCAACAAATTTTTTACCAAAACATATGTTTAAGTATATTTAAAGTGAACATAACAACATTTTATTTGTGTAACAGAATTTGATATTTTTTCTGATGTATATTATACAATCAAAATTTCCATCAGTTTTTTTTAAAACATTTCTCTTACTTTGTCTCAAACACTTTAACTCTTAGCCCCCCTCAAGTAAGAACTTAGAAGAAAACATGTCATGAATGACTTTGTCACATGCGACAGATGATTAAGATTGAAACGCTCCACTCAAAAGGTTTCTTATGTTTTGTCCCTGGCCATGACATAAATGTTTGACCCGCCTTTCATATAACCTTGTAATGTAAAGAAGGTTTTATTTTACATTCCTTTTATACAATATTTAGTCATGAGGTGCTTACACTCATGATATCCCTATTTTCTACACACAACACACTTGACACACAACACACCTGACACATCACACTTGAACCCTTGTACCATATTTATGGCATGATATGAACTGCCAATGTGCCAACAGCCACCCGTCGACCAGACTCTCTAGAAGATCTCTTCCAAGCTGCTGTAGACTCACGGCGTCCACCAGCAGTTAAGGTAGCCAAAACACCAGATGAGCAGTCTGCAGAAGCTCTCAAGAAAAAAGAAGCCTTCCTTGCACTTGCAATGGATATGGATATGTTTGCTGATATGCAGGAAGCTCGAGTTGGACGTCCAACTTTAGGTATCCAGACACATTCTTAATGTCTCCTCAAATTTACATTTCCTTTTTGGAATTCACCAATTAACATTCTTTTATTTCTAGTTGGTTTCCTTTGTGGATGTTTGGCTGTTTGAATAACTCAATTTATTTCCTGTGAATGTTGTGCACCAGGTTTTTCAGAATTAATCCCCTGAAAATACTTATAGTTTCACAATTCTATATAGTTTCACAATTCTATTTGGACATGGCAATCTATAGACAAGACAATCTTTAGCACCAACTCAACTAATTTCTGATCCCAAGACTGACCAACTTGATAACTGTGTCAACTTTCTTTTGTACAATCTACTTACTACTCACACATAAAGATCATTCACTAAAGAAGACTGTGTCATTTTTGGAATAAGACTCGTCCTGATAATATTGGAAGGTTTTTTCCTAGTATAATTTAGCTGTTTTGTAAGAATAAACATACTAAGTCAGATGCTTAATAACAGTGTAAGATAATAAAGTTTTTCATGAGTTTCTGTCTTGCTTACAACAAGAAATACTTAACTTGCTATGCATACATTACTGTCATTACTAAAAGAGACAAGAGATTCTGGTACTTAATTATGTTGTAGAAAGAATGTAACAAGTCAATGGGCAAGAGCTCAAACTCTCTTGCAACAATTGTTGGATGTATGCTAGGAAAACTGAGTTGTTACTCGTATGGTTCAAATCCCATGTGTGACATTATTTTTCCAAGTGAAGCTTTTTATCTTATAATTTGTTGTTGTATTAGAGTATATAACAAATCTAAGATTTTAAACTTAACTTGCTATTATTAAACTATTATGACACAGCCTTACAAAGTCTTCTCAAGTTTCATTCTTGTCCCTAATTTCATATTAAAAACTAGTCATAGTTGACATCACTGATGTCAAGTTCACCAGAAGTTCCACAATCTACTTCCATCTAACTTATCACAATTTTCTGACAATTCTTAACAAACTGGAGTTTTCACTTAGTAATGTACAACAGATCATCTATCTGACCTTTGTTTAAATAATCTTTTTCCTATAGACATTTTCTTGTTGACAGTTGATCTCTAATCCTAATCCTGCATGTCACAACATTAATTGGTTCATGTTTTCTTGGTGTTTGATGTGGATGGTATTAATGTCAACATATTAACCAAATTGTCACTAGTTCTCCATGACTGCATGACTTGCACATATTTTACCTGAAAAATAAAATTCTGGAAACAAAGGATCATGATCAAAGGGAAATAACAATTAAATGATACCTCATTCTTATATAGTCAGAGTT
>JAUUEB010378870.1:0-12299 GCA_032362205.1 Clione limacina
GATAGATATGCTGAGTCAGCAGCTTTTGTAAAGGGCTCTTTTTTACACAAAAACTACGATGGTGTCAATGTGTCAAACTTCTAATTGTCGTTTTTTGATTATTTAGATACTTCAGGATTATTGGTATAATATCTGAGTCAAAAATAATTAAATTTATTGGGTAATTTATGAGAAAATCCACTTTTTTGATTTTGACAAAAAAACACCCCAAAACTAAGAAATCAAATTTCGTCAAATGTTGACAAGATATCCAAAAATTGACCCAAAAAACAGATTTTCTGCATTAACGTTCCCCTAATAAAACATGTTTTGCACGTCTAATTCGCCGCATTATGGCGGCTATTTTGAAATTTGTTTTACTTTTTGAGTCAAATTCATCGAATCAGACATGCAAAACATGTTTTTTAGGGGCATGTTTAGGAGGAAGTTCATTTTTGTGGTCAATTGTGGGATATCTTGTCAATATTTGACGCAATTTGATATCTTAGTTTTGAGGTGTTATTTGTATTTATATATTATTCATAAATTACCCAATAAATTTAATAATTTCAGACTCAGATATTATACCAATGGTCCTGAAGAATCTTAATAATCAAAAAACGACGATTAGCAGATCGACACATTGACACCAACGTAATTTTTGTGTAAAAAGAGCCCTTTACAAAAGTTGCTGACTCAGCATATCTATCGGGAATATTTTCTCGTCCTTTTGACAAATGTTGACATTTGTAAGGCAAAATGACTGATAATTTTTCAAGACGTTTCAAGTACTGAAACTAAACTTTTCGGATGTTTGAAAATCAAAAAATAGAATCGCTTTTATTTAGTTTGTAAATGTGACAGCGTAGTCAGGCACGCGCGCAATGTACATTTCAATTGAGGGGCATGGCACTTTGTAGCCATTGACATAAAAGCAAAAATGCAAAAAGAGTCCACAGTCATATACAGACTGAACAAAGTCAGCCTTGTCCTTTATGTAGAAAGAAGAAATGATGCTCGTCTTTTCAGAAATATATCACACAAATAAATTATGTTAAAACTGGCGGGAAATTTTACTTGTTGAAATTTGGTTGACCGGAAATAATGCATTTTTTCCAGGCCTGCACATGATAGAGTTGAGTAAAAATTAAACTCCTTTAAGAAAACGAAATTAGCATCACCAAATCAGCAAATTAAAGCCAACATTTCAAGATAACGCACCGCACCTAAAACATGTTCTAGATAATAACGTCACTTCTTTCTTTTTGCTTCAAAACCTTATAAAAGTTAGCAAACATAGCTAATACATTTAGTGAGAAAATCTGAATTGAAATAACGAGGTGAAGAAAAGAAAATCAGTGGATTGTTGGAAACATGCCTCATCTAGAATTCTGAATAGTGCGTGATTGGTGCTTTCATAGATTGACATGAACTAAAGGGAACTTGAGCTTGTTATACTTAAGATTGATGCCCCTTGCTAACCTTTCTTAAGAAGACTGTTATCTTCTATGTCTTTTGTATTGGGTAAAGAGGTTTGCGCATTTTCAGTTGAAAAATATGAACAAAAAATTGTTACATGTTGGCTGAAGCCTTTACGTAAAAGGAATAGAATACGTTTTTTATAGGTAATGTCTGTAAAATACAAATTTATGATAAAAGAATAATTATCAAATCATTTCCAATCAATATAGGATTTTTAAAGGCATTGATGGTCAGTTTTTCTGCTAACAAAACTAACTAAAAGATATTATCTATTTTTATAAAGTAAAGTTTATCTTATAAACGCCAACCGATGATATTTTCACTCACGCTCATAATAATAACAGTTATTTGCATAACACATTATATATTGCTGTTGTCATCACAGTGTATTTAACTTTCCAGCGACCATGCAAAATAGTGATCTGCTTCCTTTACCACTTTCTCCCATCTACTCGGAATGATAGGCTTTCAAGTCTGCTAGACTCATCTTCATGGCGAAAATAACCAACTTCCGTTGAGTAAATACCAGAGAAAGCGTCTAATTTACGGTAATCATTGTTTTCCTGTCACGCCAGACACATAACTATAGTCATTGTTCTCTGTGTTTGATAAATAAACGAATTTGTTCAAAACTGTATTCTGTATCATATCTATACAGCTTCATCATCGGATCAATAACAATCATTAGTTCTTTCACCACGTATCTCAATTATATTGGCTAGTCTACGTTTTCCACATTATGTTTGAACATAAACAGATTATCGAATTCAATACCCATAACCACTACAAAATAAAAATAACAACTTTGTAAATGAATTATAAAAAAACGGCATAATAATTTTAAACTGAACGCTTACTTAATTAACTCTAAAGTTACTTTATCAAATGACTCTCAAAAAGAGAAAAGTGAAATGAAGGAATGTTTTTTGATTATTACCAAAGCAACTTGGATCATTTTTTTTATATTCATAGATTTTCAGATTGTCTTTCTTTTCAATTAGAATTAACTCCGTTGAATGCTTAAAATACTATATAATTGTAAATCCAACTTTCTCCAAGCCCCGAGATAAATAAGATAAACAGTCACTAGTGAGCTACAAAAAACTCCCAAGAGCCCAGTATATTGTGTCTCCACAGTTATACCATATTTTACATCTACTTCTCTTTTACACACATACATACAAAATCTATAAAAACAAAAAACAAGAAAAAAAACTACCACAGCTCCTAAACTTAAGCACCCTCTTTTTAAGTATCTGCTTGCATAGACGACGTCTGCTCTATAAGCAAATAATTTAAAGTGAAATATTTCTATTAGTGACCAATTTATTAAGTAACGTACTAGTCCATAATTACTTTGGATTCACCAGTGAATTGCCAGTGCTAATTATTTGAGTGCATGGTTTTTGGACATATAGACATAGCAGTTCAATATTCTTAATCGTTACTCGCGACATATCTTACCTTGCCAAATAGCTTATATGGTGGTTCTAACCTCATCATTATATGATTGAATTTTGAAATTAAAGTTCCAAAGCTAAAACAATATATCACCAAACATAATGCAAAGGATGTTGCTCTTACAGCCCATAGCAAAGCTTCACTTCAAGCACAAAAGGAAAAATTCGTAAGAATTGTTATTTGTGATCTGTTCACTATAACCATGTGTGCCAGGAAGACTCAAATAGTTGGCCACGGTACGAATGTTGGCCATCTTTCACCCTTAACGGGTTAACACCACTCAATACAGCTGAGAAGTTAATTGTGTCTACTTAGGCTCAAGCACATCGAGGAAGCCCAATATGTTTTAACAGTTTGCACTTGCTCTGTTAGAGAAAGGAACTACGGTAAACAAATTAGAAAACCCTCCATTGTTCTTCACCCTCAGGCTATGTAGACTTAGATGGCTTGGACACGTCAGAAGAATGGATGACATAGTATCCCTAGTCAAGTATTGTATGAGAGTTAAGAAGCATATGGGTCGTTCCACAATAGATTGACTTAGATTGCTGCTTACCAATTTAACTCACTGGAAGAAAATCATCATACAAACAATAAAGACATTGACAAAATTATTTTTAAAAAAAGGGGGAGGTGGGTTGTATCACAAACATAATTGTATCACTAACATAAACCAGAAGTACCCATATGCCATTCCTTCCACCCAAATGATGCCCATGGCACGACTAATTTGCATCTTAAATAAACCCTCAACGAATCTCATAGACTAATGATTGACTCAAATTGATGTTTCCGAACTCAAGCGACCAGTTTTGTCCCCTGACGTGATCCTTAATGCATACGTCTCCCATTTCTTTTCTATTCATCTTTTGAAGACAATAGCTGTCTCTATATATTTGTAGTTAGATTTGGAAACTAATTACTAAATTATTACTTCAATTTCGTTCAATTTGATTTTCTTTTTTTTTTTACTTATAAACATATATTTGTAAGCACGAGATGGTGTATATGTGTGTGTATGTATGTAAGTGTGAGTTTGTTTTATATGTATTCGTATGGAACTACACTGGCGAGCAAAAGAAAGTTAGCAGTTTTTAAATCGTGCTAAGTGTTCACAACACGTTTATTAAAACACATGTTTTTCCGTTTATTTTAGTATCTGACAACCTAATATTTTTTTCCTTTTCTAACACACTTCAGTGTTTTGTTTATAAAAGACCGTAAACAGTTTTCAGTTTGTTCTTGTGAATTATTCTTACACGATGCCTCAATTAAGACCGTACAGTGTTATGCAGCCATTAACATGTTTTGGGCCAATGCGACTGTTTCTGCAGTTGCCAAAACTTTGAATGTCAAATAGAGACACCACCCAGAACCTTAGGAGGAGATTTCGAACCACTTCTTTCATAAGCGATACCTTAACGAGTGGTCGTCCTCATGTTATGACTCCTTGTGATGACACCGCAATCAGAGTATAACACAAGCGGAACCGCTTCCAAACGGCAGCTTAGACTGCCGGGTAGAAACCTGGGCAGAACGAGATAAGCAGCTGCACCGTTCGTTTGCGTTTGGGGGTCCACGAGATCGTTGCTCGACACCCTGCTCGACGCATTCAACTTTTTCGAAGACATTGTCAAGCCAGGCTTCATTGGGGTCAGAACTGCAGCAAGACATCTTAAATGCCTGTAATAACATTCCAAAGTAGCAACTCGTTCGATAGATGAGGCGCAAATGCATTGCAGTCATCAATGCTGGTGGGAGTTAAATCCGTTATTAGTTCGGGTACTTTTCATTTTTGAGTTGGTGTTTTCAAAATCTTATTATAGGTACGTTTTAAAAATATTCATTAATTGTTTGGTTTATATTCATTGTAAAATGGTTGCTCCTCGTTTATTCATTGAACAAAATGAATTTCTATAGAACCGATTAAAAATAACACAATGCAAGGTGCCCACTTTCTTTTTCACTATAGTGTATGTGTGTGTTGATGTATGTTGGCGTGAGTATATGAAGATGTGAGTGAATGAATATGTCTGTGCGTATATTTGACAGTCGGGGTATGTTCAAGTTAACTCAACATCTCCTCTTCTTTGAAAATAGAAGACAAATGTTGCATATCAAATTAAAGCCTGATAAATTGTGTCCTTCTACACAATAGTCATTTTGCCTATGAGACTTTGCAAATTACGAATCGATTAAGCTACGTAAAATATTGTGCTTTCCTTGAATTGATAAATTGGTAGTGCACTGACGATTAATACTCACTTACTTAACTGTATTGTGCCGTCCCTTCCAAGAGGTTGACGGGAAACTTTTCCCCACAGATCCCAATCTGCTGTCATTTTAGTCCGACTGTGCATTCTGTCAGACTGCGTCCAGACCAGTACTTGATTTTATCTTTCCATGTTGTTTTTGGTCTCCCTCTTGGTCGCTTAATACATAGACAGTTCTGTTCTCTTCTATTATTCTTCCTGTACTTGGATGTATATTTTCATATATGAGATATCAATAACCTAATAAATATTGTCCTGTTTTATTTCATATTATAATTGCCTAAAATGTGTGTATTACATGAATAATTCTACAAAATCCAATGTTGCTCTTGTCTCTTCACACAAAGTGGTTTACCTTGTCCATTGCAAATGCCTGAGACGAACGATGCCCAGATAAATAACTTTTGTAGCATTTGACCTGTTAGTTAAAATGTTTCAACCACTTCATTTGAATGGAAGAAAAAAAATAATGAGAAAAATAATACATTTTTGCAATCAGGGTAAAATAAAGTTTTAAAAAGTCAAAAAAAATGACATTTTGTCACCCTTTTTTGTTTTTCAAAATCTTTTGTAAACCAAGACCTAGTTTGTTCTTTCCTAAATCAAAGGCAAACTGATAGACATGGTAGAATTATGTCCTTTATTGAAGAAGTTTATCTATATACCACGTGAAGACATTTCCCCAACTAGTGAGTTAAACAAGGTTACAAGAACAACGAATAAACACCGAAGACACAATCATGTCCATTGAATTAGTCAAGTAAAGCTAAGATAACACTATTTATTTTCTAGCAAGCTAGCTTCCCTTTCCTTTGATAAAATCATCTTGATTTCTTTTTTCATTATATTTTTATATTCCTACAATGCAAGTGATACATGTAATGCTGACTGTATCTTACGTTTCTATAACGGATACATACAATTCTAAGAATATAAATAATTGAGGAGTGAAGTTATTAAATGTCTTTAGTCAACAACTGAAGCTAAAGATAAGCGTTAGGTATTTTTTCAAATAATTCAACGTTTCCCAAATTATCTTTTAAACATCATTATTTCAATGACTTGAAATAACACATAAAAGCACAAAACTATCACAATTTGTAAAAATTCGGAAATTAGACATCAAATGTATCATATTCATAACAGTGCAGTATCTGGAGCATGCTAACGAGCCTGACTTTCCGACTTAAATTCCGTCATTTATTAATACCATTGGTGCATACCCTTTCAGTACCGCGAGGGTAGCAATTTAAAAGTGTGGTTGTTAGGATGATAATTGGCGTTTTTCCAATGCTTTGTTGTACCCTTTTACTTGTCGTTTTATTTTGAACTTAAATACACACATAGTTCATTTTTATTGTAAGTAACATATGAAATTGCATTGTATTTTGACAATGTGTTTATATATTTATAAATTTAAGGATAAAGAAGGAAAAATATGTTTCAACACAAATTTTCTCAAAAATGCAAAATTAGCCTCAAAAGCTATTCAAAAATCACTGACGGATGAAAAAACAATTCAAATAAGTGTGATACACATATATGGTGAATGTATACGTTATTATAATTTGCGGTAAGAAAAAGAGTTTTTCACGTGAAATTAATCGTGACTTTTGATCAGCCTCTTAGCTTAGCTTTCAGCGGGGTTTTTTTCAAACTTCAGAGGTCTTGATTAAATATAGATTACTGCATGTATCATATGACGTCGCTGCGTTCCTGTCTAACTATTTTTGATGTTATTGTTGTTATTATTATCTCTGTTAATGTAACAATGAATGCTTTCTTCATGCTTCATATTTTTTTCCTGTTTGAAGTATGGTTAAGCAATGGCCAATACAAGTTTGAATGTTTCTGCTTAATGTAATTACTGCTTGCAGTTTCCTTGTTGCGAAACTGTTTTACTGATAGTTCTATCGTATTTATTTCGTCATCTGCCACTTTATCTATTGACAGAAAAAATGTACCTCATACCAGGCGTTTCAGCATCCTTTATCGTAAAATACAGCGATATAGGTTTGTCCCCAAGGTTGATTTAAACTGACATCGAAATGGGAGATTAACTTTCAGAGCTTAAGAGACATTGAGTCAATATGCAGTGGGAGATGAGGGACTAGACACAAAGATGAGGGACTGGACACAAAGCAATCGAACAATAACACTTGAATAGAGATGTGGGGGGAGTGTTAAATGTTGATTAGTTGGACATCCCATAAAAAGTCTCTTGAGAAAATTACTGTGCCCTGGTAAAATCCAAGTGTCCACTTCGCCGTTTAATTGGAATCTGCACTAGCAAAAGCAAGATTCTGACTCACTATTTCGGCTGATATTGTGTACAAAGGAATGATCCTTCTGTCGCCCAAGGATAACGGACTTTGCGACAGGCACAGATTAACTCAGTGTAGTCGCCTCTAGCGCTTCATTGTCATCAATTAATTCAGTTGGAAATATTAGGAAGTACAATTTCTCGTCACGGCTAAGCTTTATATTAAAAAGTCTCAGTCAGTGTTATGAGTTTCAGAGCAATTAAGCTTGTGGTTAAAATTGTTGATGCATTTCCATGATTGATCATTAGTTGACACAAACCAGCCATTAATACATTTGTTTATGTGAGCTCTTACTTTTTTCATTCAGGATTCATTTGCTCTTAAAAATAATCCTTCGTTCATTCGAATTTTAGCTCACTTGGTATGTGTTCAATTTTTTTCTCGTTAATTACAAAGGAATTTTTAACTCTCTCGTTATTTTATCATCCATGATTGGTGATCTGCACGCATATTTGCTTGAACTTGGTACTGAATTCTGGTGGGTTTTTTTTTAAGAAGTTCAGATTTCAAAAAGCTTCAAATGTGTTTTTAACTCCTATTTTTTAAAAAAATCCTCGAAGGGCCTTCTTATGACAAATTAGTTGTTCACGGGTGCGCGAATTTAAATCATGGTGTGTGCGACGCGTTTTTAGTGGTTTTGAAAGTTAGCCAATGGGAGTCCCGGGGGTGGAGACAGAAAGGGTTGCTTAGGGGAAAAGAAAAATTAAGTGATAAGACTTTATATTGGTTTTTAATCTGACCTTATCAAAGCTTTTTTTGTTTAAATAATATGATGAGGTATTTGTAACCCCTCTTACAATGCAATATCACTTTTATATTCTTTACAACGATTGCGCTAACATCAAAAAGATAAAATGTTGCATCTTGTACTGTGTCAAGCTGGAATTCAATTAATGACATTATTTTCAATCTATTTGTTTTCCTTTGTTGATAATCGATTTTGATACAAATGAAATACCCCAAATATGTGTTATTTATAACAGAATAAACACAAAATGTAAACTCATTTTTTAGATTCTGTCTTCATCCAGGCGCATTTAGACGATTAATCTTTCTCGATATATAACATATCTGCGTGATAGATTTTCTGTGAGTATGTCTCTGCATTTTAACACCATGCAATTTGCAATTTTCCATGTTATAGTTTTTCATTCCTTTAAAAGGCGCAATCATTGGTATCATGCAATCATGCTTTTCAGACGCTAAACAGCAACTCGATTTCTTCAGACTTTCAACAAATTGGGAGCGAATATTCTAGCGCAATTTTCATGTTAATACAGTTCCATTTCACCTGCTTTGGAGAATTTTATAAATCATTGATTCTTCCAAAAAAGCATTGCATGACCAAACTGCGCTGTTCGAATAGAGTAATTTCCGAAGAGAGCGATGCACTTAAACGCGTCTTTGAAAATGGTAATATTATCCTGTATGAGGGATGAAAGACTCCAGCAAGACAGTTAAGAAACACATGCATCACAAAATAGCCTTTTTGACTAGACAACCTTGAGGGATTTGATAATTGTATAACAGAAAATGTGTACGAGTGAGTATGGACAAAAGTGGATTATGTTTCATTTTTACCGTAAAGTTACCTTTGATCCATTACCTAAACATGAGATAATTTAGTTTAACGTTTCTGCCCTTGTATATCATGCGACGTATTGCTGTAAATGATAAATTCACAGTATCTACTATGATTTAGAACAGAAGTTATGAAAACTAAGTTATTAAATGAAGCTAAAATACCTATATGAAAAGA
This sequence comes from Clione limacina, assembly GCA_032362205.1. NCBI lineage: Eukaryota > Metazoa > Mollusca > Gastropoda > Pteropoda > Clionidae > Clione > Clione limacina. The sequence continues at coordinate 9,279 of JAUUEB010378870.1, forward strand.
CAGAATTATTATACAGTATTCAAAAATGTAAAAGAATGTTGACTAGAAATGTAAAATGTAAATATAATCTTTAAAGTTCAAAACCAAATTCGTAAATTACAGAGATTTTGTGAATTCCATTGGTTTTAAAATATCTCATCTCTTACAGAAAACACACTTTGAAAATTACAAAAAGTGCTTTTCTAGTTTAGTTAACATTTCGTATTGGTGATGACCTGAGTTCTCTAAAAAATATAGGGCAAAAACTATTTCTGATGTTATGCCTGATATACAATAATTGAATTATTCAATTGAAATCTAGTTCTTCACTCTATGCTCTTCCACTACTTGATGCAGATCATACACAGTATGTGTCATCATGAAAGATTAATCGCATAAATTAATGTTAAGCAGCAACGACCGATTTTGAAATATGTCTAATCTCTAATAGTTTGAAATATGATTTAATCAAACTGGTATCATTTGAAAAATTGGTTTGACTCTGTTTGCATAATTGTAGGAACTATGGCATTTTTATTTGGGTTCATATAAATGAGAATGTTAACAATCTGACCAAAAAAATAAACAATGATTTCATATTTATTTTACATTAAAAAAAAATCTTCAAAATTATTTCATGCAGCTTAATAACGTGTTGGCGTTAAATGTCTACTTATCCATTGTATGTCAAAATTGCAAAAATACATTTGAATCAATGAATATATATCATATTTATGTCACAATTACAGGATCGAGTACTTTGTGGTTTGATGTGTCTTTTAAATAGAACACAAATTTACTATGGGTATACTTAAACTATGACCTAATCCCGATTTCGGGTTCATAGTTTCTTCAATATGTCTGTAATCTTTGGTCAGTACGGTAGAAATTTGGCAAGAGCAAATTTCTTTAATCTTTTGTAGCATCCACAGTTAACATGCTTTGAAAAACTTTATTTGATTACAATCTTTTGAGACCTTCAATAGGAAAATGAACAAAGAAGCTAAGAGGGTAGAAACTCTAATTTGAATGAAGTCAATCAAAAAAGCATGGTGAGTTCCCTCGGTTTTCATTTTATAATGATCTTTACACGATCTATCAACTGCTTCTTTTTCTATTTCAATCTGCGCATGCATGATTCAATGGCTTGGATCTTCCAAATTGCGTCAGCTTTGAAAGCTTCTCAAAGAAAAAGTCCTCAAAGAATGTTGAGTCTCCTAACTGACAATCAAATCCTTCTTAGGCTATTCATCTAAAGATTGAGGACGGGGCGTACATGCACTTCTATTTTGTCCCTACAGAGGCATTGCACGAGTATGGCATTATGTTCCTTTTTGAAGTGCCAATTTAATATTATCCAAAGAGTCTGCTCTTTAGCTGATGTAATTTCCTTTTAGGGCTGCATTAAAAGATAGAATTAGCATTAAGTCAATTTCAGATGTTTTCAATACTATGGTTCTTTCAACCTCAGCTAGGTGGAGAATCCCAACTATTCCGTCTTAAATTGTTTATGGTAAAATTACGTCGGTCTTCTTTAGAAATATTAAATGTCATCTGTAAGACCATTAGGGAGATAATGCAACTATTCCGATTACAAAAGACTCATATTTCTTAATATCAAAAAGAAGAAAATGTTGACGTACTTCATTGTTTTTCTATATGGCTACAGTAAATTGCCATTATCTATAATGCATGACCTGGAAAATAATCTAAGGTGAAGACAACTTAATATGTATTTTAATGTGTTCATATATTTCAGTATGATTGTCACGCTCCTAAAGAAGATTCTCCGGAAGTGGTATCCTTTTACTTTTGAGACAAATCTATCCTTATTATCTTTAAAAAAAACAAGTACCACTTTTATTGAAACTTGAATGGAAATCTTAGAGCACAAAAAATTATTGAAATCATTTGTAATTCAGAAGATTAATAAGTTGAATGGACGCTTTATTGAATTATGTTTAAATGAAACCCTTCATGTTATGCACATTCAGATCTAAATTTATCTTTTATACGATAAGCAAATCATATCACATAAATTAAAAAATAGTTAAATGCATAAGAGAGATACATTATGTCAAAATTCACATAACAAAAACAACATCAGCCAATATTTTGTTTAAAAATTACAAATGTTTTTTCATCAGGAAATTTTTGGGGTATTGAAAAATAAAGATTACGATGTTCCGATCTAAATTAAGATCCCAGACCTTTAACTTTTACAAAACAATTACTATATGTATCTATGTTATGTCCCGGATATGACGAAATGATCAACTTTGCATACAGTCATTGTTAACAGCCTCAATTATAATCATACTTAAACGCGAAATATATGTAGAAACAGCAGATCTCACTCTTTTGGGGAAAATTAATTTTCAAAGCAAATACGTGATATATTGATAAAAGACATTCGGTTTCTTATCCCAAACATCTAAGAAACGTGGTGGCAGTCAAATGCTCAGAACTCTTAAATAATGTATAAACATTTCAAACACGAAGAAGGAACCGCTATAACAATAAGCCACTCAGTTAAAAACTCGAAAAGGATACAGCTAAAAACATACAACATGTTTTAATTTCCGAAGTGAGCATGTTGTCAGGTTTCATTTCAAGACTCGTCAGACACAACTTCTGAAACGTTTCTCTTTGTTGGTAAGACGAGTGTCTCTTTCAAACCAGAGGAAATGTAACGAGAAATAAAAGGATTTTGTTAAAAAGAAAGAGAAGAAACTGACATGGAACAACCAGATGTAGCTAGTCCTGACTTACATTTCAATGGTGAGCATACGTTTATCAACAGTTAAAAACTCTTGCGTAGATAATAAATACTAGATATGTCTCAAGAACGGCAATATTCCTAGCAATCTGATTCCCTTTTTGTATGTTTTTATACCTCTTTTCTTCTTTGACACTTTTCTCTACCTAGCTGAACATCTATTTCTGACTATAATGATCAACCTCTCTCCTCCGTTAACACAGCCCCTCGCTCTCTCTCTCTCTCTCTCTCTCTCTCTCTCTCTCTCTCTCTCTCTCTCTCTC
>JAUUEB010379314.1:0-12297 GCA_032362205.1 Clione limacina
AGGACAGAGGTTATGGTATGATTTAGAGGACAAGGACAGTGAGGGAAGTTGGTCACAAGTAAACTTTCAAGTTAAGGTCATTGCATTTAATTTTTGAAACATTTGGACAAGAAAATACGGAAAATATTGATTGCAGTCCCAAAATATTGGTACGGTGCAAACCGTACCGACCGTACCTGTTGCGACGCCCCTGAATTCATGTGGGCTTATGACGTTCTAAGTCAGTTCCGAAAAATCCTGGTGGTTCCCAAATATCCTAAAAATAAGAGTCAGGATTAATCGGAATGGTTCCGAAAAATCCTCAGGATAAATCGGAATGGTTCCGATTCGTTTGGTTCCGAAATAATTTACGACACCGGAACTACCACAGGAATGATTGTTTCGATCACACGCAAATTTCTGTTTTCTGTTCAATAGACGATTTCAGTAGCTCGACACCTACAGTGAAATAGTTGAATGGAATTCCCTGAGTACCTATGACAACTCGACTAATCTTAGATAGCGTCTTTGGAATGACGTCATATCCTCGATACGTTTAATAATTCAAGTCAGCAGGAGATAAGAAATGCACCCCCACTTTTAAGATAAAAAAGTATTTATACATAATTGTTACATACATTCACAAATATAAGTATATAAACCTTTTAACACTTATATTTGAAAAACCCATCCAACGAGGAAAATCGTATACTCAAGAAATTAGGAGAAAAGCCGTGCAAATGAAATCGAATATTTTCTTTACTTTCTCATTAGCATGATCTTTGAAAGAGGCGTGCGCATATTTTCAACTATGAACTGTACGTCTTTTCAAACTCTATTGAGGGGAAAATGTCTTATCATACGACCTCTGCAGTGACCTCCTTTCTTGTGATAGAAGCATTACAATTTCCAAGATAACTCATCACGCCCTGTGGTGCCAGGGCATAATTAGATGTAAATGACTTGTCCATAGCAAATGTACAATTTCTCCACTCTATGTAAGTGCTATGCAAGACCAGTCAATACATTTTGAACTACCATACAGCAGGAGATTGTGGTTCTAATTTTTTTAATCCAATAAAAGTTCAGGCTTATGGGCAATTTGTATTTGTGAATTACAGTCAAAACTGCGTTACCGATTTTCCGTGCATAATTTACATTTTTACATGGAGTCAAACATTCTTTAAAATCTTACTTTGTTCAACGATGCTCGAAAATCGTACTTTGTTCCTATTTTTTTCCTTGTCACCTCCTACGACATCTGTTACGTATACAAATCCGATCAAATTTAAACTGAGAGGACATGTTTTATATATATACCTACTGCCGACCGACTTGCAAATCAGAGTGCTTATTAATCAGTGAGGTTGTTTACAGTGAGGTTGTTAACCATTCACCTTTTAACCCAGTTTTTTATCATTCAGTATCATCTCATTATACAGCTAAATCCTTTTTTTATCTGGTGATATAATAAATCCTTGTCTAACGTACTGTTCTTACATACAGTCACGTGTATATTCATATACAAATTTAGTTATGTATATTTCGTATTCTAATAATAGTCTATGGTTGCATGTTTTGAATTTAAACAAATATATAACAAGTGTTTGATATATATCATCTTGTATATTATCAAAACCAAATGTATCCTTAACTGTTTGTAAAAGACGGTTCGATTGGAATTTGGCAATTTTACGTTAATTCCTCATCACTTCAACCATTTTTATTTGTTATTACTGTGTTCGTAGTTTCTTCTCCTGTCATAATATTGGCCCAGTATTTTACAATTCTTCTTGTTACATTTATAATAAAAATTAATAGTCCTTTTTTAAAAGAAGAAGTATTCTCGATGTTCGTTTGTTAAGTTTCAATAATGGTCTACAGAAATTAATTTGTACTTTGTCTATAATCTCAACATTCAAAAATTCCAACACTTCACATCCGTATAAGAGAAAAGGGTAAAACGATAACTTTGAATGAATGAATTTGGCAGCTGAATGAGAAATGTAGCGATTTGGCACTGTTAACGACCGCATTCATTGCTATTTTCCCATTAGTAACATTATCCTTCATAGTTTAAACAAAGAGTCTGTTTTTGGTACAAGTTATACCAAGATATTGACACCCTATAACTATGTCTATGTCGTTTAGAAAGAATTTGGTCCAAAAACCTTAACGTTCGACACATATATGTTCATTTTTGATTTCCAAGTTTTACAGGATGCACTGTATTCACTAAGGATTTTTGAAAGTTTTGTACAATGTTTGAGAAAAGACCAGATTCATCCGCTTATAGCAGGGTGAACATTTGCAAGAATTGATTGATATAATTATTGTCATTCAATGTAACATATTTACAGTTTTTACCAGCCAGGTAGGATAATTAGTCATTCATAAACATTGTAAAACGCATAGAGGAAAGTTTTTGCCTTGACTAATACCAACATTACAAAAGGAAAAACTTTCCTCTAACATGAAATAGCTCACGTTTCTGAAATATCATAATAAGGTGATGAGCTTTTGATAAGTCTATAATTAAACAAAGGAGTTTTTTGTTCTTGAATTTCATGTATTCTAGCACAAGATACAAGGTGAGTATATGATCCATTGTAGAAAAATGTTTTCTAAAGACCAAACTGTGTATCGTGTAAAATATCGTTTTCGTATAGAAAAGTAGTTATCCTGTTGTCTAAGGAAACTTAACAAAGTAATCGGTTTATTATTAGATTATTCAATTATGTTTCCCTTTTCCTTATAGATTGGTGTTATAATTCATATAATCAATTTTGAGGGCAAAATACCTGTGTCAAAAATGATATTGAATAGAGTGCTTTAAAAATGGAGGAATAGATTTGTACTATTTTAAACATATTCATTTAGTATACATTTTTTACCTTGGAATATTTCGTTTCCGGAGTTTTCTAATGGATTGGGTTATTTCTTCATTATTTGCTGGACTATTAAGGGTTATGTTGTCATTGTCTGCAACGCTATTTGGTTTTGTAATTATGCCAGTTGCTTTCCTTTTATTTTGATTGAAATATTTAAAAATTGTTAAGTTCATTGATTGGTTGATACTCCGTTTCGTTATTTTCTTGAGATGTTCCCAAAATTATATAGAGTCTTTTGGACGAAACTGTTTTTATGTTCCTTTGTACTTCAATTCATTGCTTTTTTGTTGTAATGTTTTCTGACGCATTGTAGGTGTAGATAGCTTCCCCTTATTATAAGTTGTGCTCTTGTTTTAATTTATTGTAGTTTTTTCGACTTCTCTCGCAATCTTTATCAAACCATTCTTTGTTTTTTGGTGGATCTTTTTTCGCTTTGTGTATATCGGATGGTTAGTTATTTATAAGGTGTGTTTCATTTGCAATTTTAAAAGAATACGTATAGTAAGTATATAGTATGTCTAACCCAAGACGTTCGGAAAGCATCTAAACCGGTAGGATATGATTCAAGAGAATCAAAAAAATGAGCGTCAGATTTTATGACATTATGAACTTTTTTATAGATTTTAATAATTTTTAGTATACAGATAGACATTTGTAACATTATCCTCTATCTAAAAATGTTTTGCCTCTTGAGCTTTGATGTGGACATTACGGGGTCAGTTCCACTAAATAAAAGTATAAAAATAGCTAAATAACAAACATTTAAAAAAATCCATTACCGGAAGTAAAAAATCTTCCGATTGTCACACAATTTCAGGTATGAGCAAAATATGTTCATGTGAACCCACTGAAAAAATAGTTTTAGCGGAGATGAATAAAATGCATTTAGCGACTTAAAAATATTTATCAAGACGATATATGAAAAAAGTGTATTCATATGCTCAAAAAGAACATATTGGACAGAGAAGATTCTAAAAAGTATTAACTAGTGTTATCGCTTGCATTGTCTCATTAAGTAAAATTACCGTCAATTTGAAGAATGTAGAAATTAGTAAACTATTTCTTATACGGCCATCATATTTTAAATCGATGGTATATTATCAACATAATATTTAGTATTTGAACTGTATGCATATATACACTTTTACCTTTTGTATAAACGTAGACAGACGAAAGTCTTCGGGGTGATGTCGTCTCCTTCAGCAGTTGTATGTTTTCATGAACACAAATTGTTTGAAACAAACACCAGAATACAGATGTATTACAAAAGTGCAAAGTTTATTAAACACAATCTGTCATTAACTTTGCTATGGACAAGCTTAACCTATTATCCACGTTTTTTTGGTAATATAACAAACCAACTATGGCCCATTACTATTAACATTAACATTACAGCAGGTTGTGTTATGTCTAAATAATGTTTTTGCTATTGGATTATTTATCGAATACTGAGATCATTCTCCGTCACAGAAATAGCCATCAGTGTATACATAAACATCTCTTATAAACATGCATGTTATTCTTATCATCAGTGTTCATAAACACATTGGTGTACTGCCATAGCGTATTAGAGAACATGCTTGTTACATTACAGTTTAGCCTTTAAGTTTGCGCATTTTAGCTGTACAAGCTACTCTTTGGCTTGCTTTTGACAAAAAATACTTCAAAAAGATAAAAGTACGACATTTGGCATATCAGTTGAATGCATATTTAAGAATACACTAATGAAAAAAGGATTGCACACGGACAGAAATATCAAAATTGCCCAAAATGTCAACATATTATTTTGAATTTATGCTACTTTTCATAAAATGGTTTATCACTTTTATCCACAAGTGTTATCTTCATACCATAACTCATTTTTTACGAATAACAATACAATAAATATAAATACCAAGTTCCCTGTTTTTATCATGTTGGAAGTATTATACTCAAATAGCATCCTAATAACGATTAGAAATAGATTGGCTATAACAATTACAACAGTCTGGCTCTTATTATTCAATTCTGTACATAACTCAGAATATCAACCGTCATTCATTTTTCTTACAAATTTAAAAAAAAATTATTTTATAATTTTTCAAATCCTTTGAAATAATGCGATTCAAAATTATTAACACAGACTGATCTTTCTGTTGCCCTTAACTACCTGCGTCTGGCATCAACACTTAAACACATCTGTCGGGCAAAAACATACATCATGATGATTAAGTTTTTTGCAGATAATAAAAATAAGAGGAATGAAAAATAAATATTAAGAACAATAGAACAAGAAATAACAATTATCATTATATAGAAAAAGATTTGCAGGATCATACATCAAAGTCGTCTGACTTAGATACTTAAATAGCAAAGGGAGACCTGTTATGGAGATAAATCATTTTCTAATTGGTTTTTGTTAGATTATGGGATCTATCAATTGCACTATCAATGACTATTGTCATGAAGAAGGACCACATCCATTTGTCAAGGAAATATAGCCCGTAACCTTGATTTCATATGGGAATTTGTATGAGCTTTAATCGCAAACAAAGTCAACTTTAGTTAGTCGATTGATTTTGCGTATGCGACTCCTTTTAACTTGCATATCTGCCATGTTTTTTTAATTAAGATGTGCATGCTACAAGTAGCCAATACGGCCAAAACTGATTTTACTAACTTTTTATTGAGTTAAGTCGGACTTTTTCAAAGAAAGGCATGTTTCATGGTGGTTTAGTTGTATAAACATTATACCTGTTTACTATGAATATAACTATTCCTCTCCCCGTAAACTAGATCTGTATAGATACTTGTGTCATCCAATCTAATTATTTACAGGTTTCTTACTGAAAGGAACTGGTTTCAATAAGCTAAACGTTATTGTCACATTTGTTTCCTTTGCAAAAAACCTTATTTGAAAAATTAAGTGAAAATACAACAGTGAAGTAAATACCATTGGTTCCATTTTTTCAAAGATATACTACACCATGATAAAAGAAAGTTAAAAATATAAAACCCAAAGACAACTCCAATATCTGAGCAGTACAGCTTAATTGATAGCGATGATAAGTAATTACGATGTGTCAGACGCTAGACAACCTGATCAAAGGTAACGACGAGTTGAAGATACATGAAGGAATCTCCTCCGGTGACGTCATCAGAGAGAAACAAAAATGTCTTCATTCGCTGTTAGTTGTATTTGGTTACAGTATTGTAGTGAAATCAATCACCAATCCAATGGAGACAGATTGTGTTCAACCCTCGTGTGATGACAGATAATGAGAAAAGAAACCTTGTTTACTTTATATGAATTGGATGTATGCGTATGTATAGAGGAATCAGAATAAAGTTTAAGGGTATTCATGTACTTGCTTTCAAAAATATAAGAATGCTATTAGTGTTTGACATTCTAGGGTGGTTACTTTTCAAGATGGAGTCCAATATAACTTCCTCAGCACGTTATTCTCATTTAAATAGACATTATGTTAAAGAGGCAAATTAAAAAAAAACTATTAGTAGTAGCACATTATTGCCAATAATAAATCAAAATCGTATGTAACTGAGGGTGATGATTTTTGTGCCAATCCATATGGGGTGCAAATAGTATTGACATAAAAATAAAAGTCTTTAATGTCTCTTAGAATGTTTAAGGGTAAATTTGATCAAATCGTTGAACATTTTTAGCCCTTTTTCGTTCATTCATTATTGTGTTGCTACTGAAAGTGATCAACATTAAAGGACAAATAATATAAGAAACAAGAAAAAGATTGATTGTATACTATATTTATAGTCCATAATTATCTATTTATAAACATTTAGCGTCAATAGTCGTAGAATGTCTGATCTTATGTGATTCAAATTATCACACAAATAAAACACTTAACTACTTTCCGGTAGATAAAATAGAGATTTTTTCTCTATGAAGGTCATATTTAAACCTTTTTGTCTTTTCCATGTGATAAATGCATATTTTCGTTACACAAGTGTGCAACCTTGACTCCGTTTGCACACACGCTCAGTTGTCTCAGGTGGTTGCGGAGGAAAACGAAATGTGAAGGAACACAACTGTGATTAACTGATGAATCCGTCAAGAAATAAGCAGTGAATAGCTCAATAGCATTGGACTGTAAAGTGATCAGATGGAATTTTAATCCAAAATGTGAATTATTGTTCATAAATTGCCTAAAAATTCAGAACTCAACTCTTGATTACTCAACGACCGGAAATGTGTATGTACCAATTTACCCATGATTGAATATAATTTCCGTTTCCTCGTCATCACTTGTGACGCATTGATTAAAAAAGATGAATGTGTTTTACCATTAGACATTATTCCCTGCGCCTAAACGATTATCTCTGTTGTACCTAACTAAGTTATATGTTATTTTGCGAACTAGAGAGACAGTTAATTCCAAAACCAAGCTATCTTCATTTATCTTGGTGACTATTTCCTTCTTTCTCCCTTTCGTACTAAATTAAAGTACAGCGATAATGTCAGTTGTGTCCATGTTTTAGTTCCCAGTTTGTATATGAACATTTGCAATCATCTAACATGGTGCTGCTTTTGTCGTTTTGTCCTTCAATGGAAGCTCAGAGATGCCGAACATATTTTCGTGAAAAATTGTCAAACCGAAGTTTGATGAATGTCAATACTGGTTATCAAAGTATCAATTATTAACCTGAAGATGAATTCATGTTTTTTTCCGATCATCAAACCATCCAAATGCCTTCATCTATAAACGATAATATAATGGGGATATTGGAAACCTTCTAGGTTCTCCTTACAAGATAAATAAGAGTCATTATATATCCAAATATCGTTGATTACGAAAATGAACTAGTTTATTAATTTATCAAAGAGCCATTGTAAGAGTTGCAGCAGGGCCGAAATGTCACCCTTTTCAAATAAAGTTGATTGATTGATTTATTTATTTATTGATTGATTGATTGATTGATTGGTTGATAACCCTTCGCACTTGAGAGCTATAAAAGGGCATTGAGACATAACGATTCAAAAGTTGAACATTGTCTCTGCACATTAAGAATGGGTTATTCATTTGGTCAGAATATTAATTTTCATGCAAATCACACCTTGCCACTCTGTTCTTTTATTTCTCGACGCTGGATAACGGCAAGTTTAGGCACTAAATTTACGATAACAAATCATCCGTAGATATTGAATTCTTTTCTCGTAGATTAGCAAGGCATGAAACTAAAACTAAAGAATATGTCAAACTCCTACTATTTTCGACACCACACATTTTTCTTGTCAGGAAATAAAGAACATAACAAATATTCTTCTTTGACGATTTTTTTAAATACACTATACTTATTTGAGAAAAGAATGCTCTGATTTCAAAACGTGTCTATTAGCAACCTGCATAGAATAAATTCTTTAAGGTCTATCATATTGAGTTCTTCTATACTAATTCTGACGTACTCATGCTAAGTATTAAATATCATATATTTAAAAACAATGTTATCACGATAAGCATTTAAGTAATAAAACAAAGGATCCGGCATCAGTATATCTCAACAGGTATTTTAAAAAGTGTCTCAATTCCTATCAATTTCCGTTATAGCGTTAGGCGCCTTCAAAACCAATACTGGGCTGTCTAACTTCCTTTTGAACTCATATTCGTTATCTTACGAGACAAGTCATGAATTTAACCAAACATTATATTAGGACACAACCAAACGTAGCAATTTTTTTAAATCCTGGCTATGCTCCATAATCCTTGTATTAATTCATAACTACTTTTAACGCCTTCTCTTTGTTTTTTCTTTCACAAAAAGTATAATACCTCATTAAAATTATCGAATGATCTTCGTTTTTCGATATCTAAATACTTACCACTCAATCATGACTAAAATAAGAGTATTGCGCCTTATTCCCATTTCAAGAAAGCACCTGTCGCAGCTCTCAACATATTTCTGCCATACATACTTCTACAACTTAACAATTGTTTGTTTAACGTCTGCTGTTCAATGTAGTGGTATGTGAACCAGTAAAGCTGTTAACCAACACGTACTGATTGAACTCATCACGTATTGATACTAACATTCTGGACCAGATATTGTCCAACCTTTTCCACTCGGAGTCAATGAACCAGACTCATAGAAACGAAGTTTCAAGCAACGGATCGAGTACCGAATTGGTCATGGAAACGTCAATTGGTTCATTAACCACCACATTCAACTGGATTGTATCGGAAATAAGCCAGCATTTGCGTGAATATTTCGACATTTCTCAATTCAACACTGTCTAGACGACCTTAAACCGATTGGTCAAAGTCTCGAAGAGCTGTTTTATCTTTTCTTATCTCGTTTTTCTTTTATAAGTATTATTTCATGAAGACTGTGGCTTTTTTATTTACAGAGCAAAAGGTTTCAACCAATCAACAGTCACAATTTTTATGTCCTTCCTTGTCAACTTTTTTTTTTACTGAAAAAGATACTCAAAGTTTGCTTTTAGATAAATTCAAAAAAAGCTGCCGGAAAGACAACATAGACAGTATTATGTTGTCAAATGATAGCGGTATATGCTTTCGGGAAAAGTAATATACATACAGCACTGTATGACACCAACGTTAATTTGTCTTTAAATTTATTAAAAATGTGTTAGTCGCAAAACGTATATTAATAGTTCACACAATTACCACGGACAGCAACAAATGGCATACAAATTTCAGAATTAAAGGTTTAAGCAAATATCAGTGTTAACTAGAATTTTGACAACACCAATTTAAAGTTAATTATGTTCCTTGAATGCTACTCGACTTGCCGGTCAAACGGTTTAATTAAAACATGCCAATTATATGACACAAATTACATAAATCGTTGAAACTGTACACGGAGCATTGGATTGTATCAGGATATTAAAACATGTTTGTATAGACGCGTGTTAGCAAAACATACTCCGACTCACGACTACCGACTCCGCTCCCGACTCCGCTACCGACTCTGCTCCCAAATCCGACTCCAGGTGTAAAAACTCTCGATTTCTGACAGAGTCTGACTTTGGGTGTCAAAAACCGACTCCGACCAAGGATACCGACTTCCAACTCTGGCTCCGCATGCTATAAAATGTTTTCTAGTCAAGGCTTTGAAAGAAATCCAACATTGAATCTTGAAACTAGGACCTGAACATCCAGTGTTTAAATGATGATTTTGTTTAGTGTTACTATAACTGTCCAGTCTGTTAACTACTGTCTACAGTTTACATTTTGCAGGAGATTGTCTATTGTACTGTTGGCTTCATTGAGTGGATGATGGCGGCTTACTTTTAGCTGTACTTGTTACATCAAATCGTCTATGTTTCAGTGCTTTGGAATTGGCTTAACTTACTCTTGGTATCAACATTTTTAGAATGATACGACTAATATGTAGTATGCTAACTAACTGGTTTAAACTGGTTAATCAGTTATTTCTAGTATGACTCAATACTTCAGCCTGAGAGGAAAAAATTATCATTATTTAGACCAAGAATTATTACAATTAGCACAATTAAAACTGCAGAGACGCACAAAAGGCATTTGGTTAGCTATTAAAAATTATAGTGGGATTTTAGAAGTCCTGCTTTTCGTTGGGGCGCTGAGCAAAGATTAGTATGAATTCTCAAATAACCCATAGATCAACGAACGTCTAGTAGAGAATTATAATATAAGATGTAAACATATTAGTTCCTGTTTAACCGCTTTGATAATCTGGATAATAACATTATTTATTTGTGTATCTATTTTTTATTTCAACGCAATGAGATTACAGCCTCAGTTTTGCCTCAATCGTTCTGAAACTTGTGATTGCAAAGTTCTACTTCCGTCTTAAAAGTAAACAAAAACTGATAGAAAGGTTGTTATACAGGTTGGTTAAAAACCTTGATTTTTTTAAAGCGGATTGGAGGCATATTTGCGCATAGCGGGGGAGGGGAGAAAGGTCTATATGGTGGTAGAAAAGTCAGCGTATCTATGTTTGATTTCTTTGTGTATCCTTCCCGGGTAACCGGGTACTTATCCACTAGTGTTATAATAAAAACCATATAAATGCATATCAACAAAATATGTTCATTTAACGTTCTTTGTCAAACACGTGCTTCATATTTTAGGTTACTCATCGCAACAACAATTCACCGATAAAAAGTAGAAACAACAAACTGTTACTCTAAGAATCCAAATAACATAAAACTGTTAAATGTAGAATAAGTCATACCATTCATTCGCAGTAATGAACATCTTGGATTAAAAAAAAAAGATTGTATAAAATATTCAATGACATAATTTTTTCTAGCGATTAGTCCTTGACCAACTTTCCTCCGTATTAGAATATTAGGTGTCACGACTTACATCCAATTTTGAAAGTCATTGATTTTTCCTTTTTCAGAATAAAAGGGCCCTGACATAAATTGGGCAAATAATTCCTTGTATAATTTTAAGATTTAATGAAAAAACGGATTTAAATCCTATGTTTGGCAACTTTTGTTCATCTTTATTTAAAATTCATTGTTCGTTGCATGAATCACAAATTAATATTTGTTTTCGTTTTCGGAAAATGGTAACTATGTTTAGAGTCGTCGGAAAGAAACAAGTTCGAATCCAATATAATTTCTAAAAAGATATAGAACTAACATCTGATTCTGAATACCAAAATGTATATAAAAACTAATGCATAGGGTAATGAATGTTGTATGATTTGTAACTGATTCTGGCAATGTCTTTTTTTAAATATGCGTAGTGTTTGTAGATAGAAATTACCCATACCATAACGACTTATTATATCATAAAGACCTGTATATAAAATATTAGGGTGGTAACACATTTTTATGTAGCATAATATGGTGATAAAATACTTGAATATAAAATAGTATGGTGATAAAAAGCTTGAATATAAAATAGTATGGCGATAAAACACTTATATATAACATAGTATGGGTATTAAAGACTTGTATATAGCATCGTATGGGTATAAAAGACTTGTATATAACATAGTATGGGTATAAAACACTTGTATATAACATAGTATGGGTATAAAACACTTGCATATAAAATAGTATGGTGATAAACACTTGTATATAACATAGTATGGTGATAACACACTTGTATATAACATAGCATGGTGATAAAACAGTTGTATATAACACAGTATGGTGATAGAACAGTTGTATAAAATATAGTATGGTGATAACACACTTGTATATAACATAATATGGTGATACAACACTTGTATATAACATAGTATGGTGATAGAACACTTGTATACAACATAGTATGGTGATAAAACAGTTGTATATAACATAATATGGTGATAGAATAGTTGTATATAACATAGTATGGTGATAAAACACTTGTATATAACATAGTTTGGTGATAAAACACTTGTATATAACATAATATGGTGATAGAATAGTTGTATATAACATAGTATGGTGATAAAACACTTGTATATAACATAG
>JAUUEB010379425.1:0-12297 GCA_032362205.1 Clione limacina
TTCTAAGACATATTATTAAGTTGATATATTATAAACTACAGATTAGACATGTTTCTTTATTTTTTTTTAATCCGAGGTTCATCTATATATTCTATCTTTGTAAATGAAATTATTTTGAAATATCTCAAACGGTTCTCTTGCAACTCTAAAAACATGTACATTTGTGGGGGGGGTAAATGAATTCTGTTGACACACTGTCAGTCAGCTTTGGAAAAATTGGTGTCATTCATCTTAGATGAAAACAAAAAACTTTCTCTGAATGCAATGGCCCTGAAGTATGTTTGTTGTACAAAAGTCATGTGAAACCATATTCAAAAATTGACATTAAAGGTAGTAATGACTCACAAATCCAAATGAACTAAGATTTTCTCTACGTCAAGCTTTAATCTGTCAAAAACAGTCCTTACAGTGAATTCATAGCCATGGAATGACTTTATTATCTTTCAAACTATATAAATAAATCAGAGCTTCTACTAATTTAGCTAAAGAAGGAACTATCTGATGCCTTGCCGTGGAATTGAACTTAATAAAAACAACAAAAATGTGTTAGTTGTTTTTTCACACAAAAATTTACTAACCTTTTCCTCTACAATAACTGGTGTGTCTGTGGGTGGTACTCTCTCCTTTATAGTAGCAGAAACAACTTTTCTTGAACCATTTATATTTGCCAATTTTTCATCCATAGCACCTGTGTCTGTGGTAGACCCAGATGAGCTTGACCTTGACCGTGACCTTGAAGACGATCTCCGGCGTTGCACAGAAGATCTGGATGGTGAAGAGTCAGAGGTTTGAACTTTTCTAATTGGTTCCTCTGGTGACGCATGCTTTGGCTCATCTTTCTTCATCTCAACATTCATACTTTCTTCTTGTTGAGGGGAGTGCTGTTGAACAATTCTTACGTCACCACCATCAGGTAGTGGACTTTCAACCAATTTTTCAGACTCAACATCTTTACCAGGAGATTTTGACTTAGATGACTTCCAGCGGGAAAGTCTATTCGTGGATTTTTTCTCTTCAAATTGTTTTGAATCAATTTTATCTTCAATGAGCACATTTGATTTCAACACTGACTCAGTATCTTGACTATTAGCTTCTTCATTAGACCTGAGCACAGTTCTTGAATCTTTCTCTGACTCGCTTGCAACAACAACAGTTCTCTCCGATTCCTTCTTATGTGCTGGTGTAGATGAAGCAGATTTATCATCAGAAGTATCTGCTAAAGATTGATTATTTTCATTATCATGACAGCCACCAGAATCTACAACAGCTTTCTGCTGAGAATCACCACTGCAATCTTCCTTTGTTTCATCAGTATCAACAGATTTGAGGGATGCACTGGATCTTCTATTTGACGTTCTCCTTGTTACTTGAGAAGAAACTGGTTTGGGGGATTTAGATCTAGATCGAGAGCTTTTAGAATTTGTGCTGCGCCTGTTCTTCTTTTTTGGAATGATTTCCTCTGAAGATGCAGATGAGGAGGAGGAGTCTTTTCTTGCGCGCTGACTTCTCCTTTTTCCAGTATTCTTGGGTTTCCCTCTTGCAGCTCTTCCACGACGACCTCTTGATGTTTTGTCCGGGGATTTCGATCTAGAGCTGCAGAAAAATCAAGAAAGGGTATAATTCCAATGAATGAATAAAAACAATTTGTATAAATGTACAGAAGAACTCTCTTACAGTTACCCACGCCCTCTAAATATATTCCTTAATATGGCTTTCAAGTTGATGTCGCTCATAATCTAACTTTGAGATTAAGAAAAAAATACTGGTTTATAAGAAGAAGAAAATAGGAAGGGACATAAAACACAGCCACAGGTGGGGATTGTGGTCTTAACTGAAAGTGTGGCTAATGCTAATACCTCATTAGCAAAGATATCACCTAACAGCTTGAATAGTCAAATAGCGCAGAAGAATATTTGCAAGATTATCAAATAGGCAAGTCCAGGATAAGAACTTTTCAAGGATTTGCATGTACAATATTCTGTTACGCTACTCCAACAGGCAATAATGAGACCCTTGTTTTTATCAGTTTATGGATATTGGGCAGAGTAGTGAAGTGGTTAATGTACTTTATTAACATGCCGAAGGTAGTAATTTTAATCCCACTGGGGATGTAACTGGGTACCCTACTATAGGCAGTGAGCGTCTTTGTAATAATTTTAAGTTGATCACTAAACTAGCTAATCCCTTGTATTTTCTGAATGTACATATGTCTCCGTCTGTCTAAGTAATAATGTCATGTAAAGCACATGAGCAAGCTGTAAGGCTTGGAAATGCACTATATATAAGCCATGTATTATCATATTACTTTTATTATTGTTAAAGAAGCAAATATATCCACATTCCAAAAGTCCTTCAATTTTTCAGAATTGCAAGTGAAAAAGGTCCACCTTGTGTTGCTATATCTTTGCTGTGACTTGTTTATACAGATGAATCAGAAAGTGTTTACACACTCCAGTTTTTTTTTAATTTCTAGATAATTTCATTATTTCTAAATCTGCTAACTTGCTTCTCAATATCTTAAAGAGAAAGTGGTCACAAAATATCCAAATATTTTATTATATATAACATAAAAAGAGATCCCCTTCCTTTAAAAAAAATACAACTGCACATCTCCATATCAGTAACACAGAGGTTAAGAAAGTCAATGGGATCCATGTCACTGTTGTGTCCCTTAAGTGACGTTTAGAGCAGAATAGATCTCACTGACAAATAAAACAGATTCTTTTAGCTAGCCTTCATAACATGCAAGAAATGGCAAAGACTGTAACTTGCTGATTTTAAGAAATTTGATCAACTTATTAAAAAAAAATCTAACTTAAGGTTAGAATGAATGTATTCAAAATTGTCAAGTGTTTGAAACCATATATTAGCATACCACTGAACAGCAATTATTAAGTTAATAAGGTTTTGTTGCTCATAACCTGTCTAGGTTCAACATGTTTAAACAATGTGCTAGATAGAAACAAAATTACAGTACATCCCTTTTGGGATGTTTTTTTTTAGATTATCTCAGCAATGATAAATTCTTAAAGAAAATGTTGGTGCCTTCACACATAGGATGCAAGGTGAACATCCTATCCAGTCATAGTAAACCAAGAAGGTACTGATCAGTCTTAGCACTATCTTAAACTCTTAATGCCAGGCATTGGGCAAGACTGCTTATTGATTATCAATTTCAAAAAAGATTTCTTGTTATGACTCAAACCTTCTGCTACCCAGGCAGATGCCTTTACAATTGAGCTACCGGTGTGGCAGACATTTATTATGTAATTCTGGTGAAAAGTATAGTTTCTCCATCATGACTGAACTCAAAGCACTCCCCTTTTTGGGATAAGATAAAAACAGGGACTCAAATTTGAATGTTAATAGATGTTCAAGTTGTCTGTAAAACTTACCTTGATTATATTTTCAAAAGCCAGACAAGGTGTAAGGGAGCAAAAAAACAAAGGTTTGGCTCTATAGTGGTGTGTGTTAAGGGTAGGGTTTTGTTTACATGTGCTATTTGAGGATCAATTTACACGGCATGTTGCAGTACTCTTTCAGAGTTACATACATCCACAATGTTTAAAATACTAGTAATAAAAGCCTAACATGCACCAGACCATCGCAAACAATGGTTATTGAAAGTTAATAACTAAATTATCCATAGTTTATGCTATCTTATATTATTAAATGTCTTGCATTCACATGTGTTGTGAACAGAAAAACATGTCTACTTTTGGAAACCCTGACACATTTTATGTTTGCCAAATATGATATCTGGAGCTGCACAACAATTGTCCAGCTGTCTCTTCCCTTTGCTAGCCCTTAGCAACACCTTCGACTTTCATCAATATAGTTTCATATAGAAAAATTGAACAGTGCCAAATAGCTCATTGGTACTTGATTTTGGATTTGTTAAGAATTAATCCCCAATTCTCTGTTCTGCTATACCAAAACCATGACATCTGTTCTCAGGATATGGGGGATCAAAGAATCAATGTCATGGGAACAAGATATTGAATGGTTAAGAGATGAATCTTTTGCCAAGAAACAGCACATCAAAACCTTGCTAAATGTCCAGTGCTCAAAGATATGGAACTCAATTAGAGACCCAGAAGTGTTTTTTTCAAAATTAGTCTGGAACCTGAAAAAAACACCTCCAAATTAGTCTAAATTTTTCACGGACCCAGTACCCAAAATGTTGACTTTACACACAAAAATTCATCATTTGTCTATATTTTGCGACAAAAAGTGAGGTGAGCAGCCTATTGAAATAAGTCTCATTTTTTAATCAACCTCAAAATTAGTCTGGAACGGCGTTCCCAGGATCCAGTAAAAAAAAACTTCTGGGATTAGAGGATACAAATAAACTCTGCTGCCCCTTTTGACATGTTTGTTGCATCAACCCCAAGTTGTAATACAAATACTTTATAAGAAAACTAAAAGTAAAACCTCCATTAAACAGATTTTCTATGGCTTAAAAAATCTATTTCTATAGAGACAAAGATAAAGAAAGTTTCCTCTTGATTGGTCTGTAGTAAGCAGGTTTTACTGCATATGAGTGGTTTGGTGAACACACCAAGAAGATAATTTTTACTACTGAAGTAACAGGGTATCGATGCTGAATAAAAGCTATTACACAAAAAATATTTCTTTTAGATTTTCTCGTTTTAATGTGACCACAAATCATGTATGAAACACATAATTAAGTTTGTTATGAAATGTAATTGAGAATTATCCCGAGGAACACTAAAGCCTACTTTCTTTCAAATATTGCATGGACATTTAAATTTCTTTTTGCACTGAAGCATATTTTGTATAAGACTTACACAATGAGAGGGCAATTTATTACTGAACTGTTTTCATATCTTAGTTTTAAGAAAGATTATAGCTTGTTCAAATATGCTGAGGCATTGATATGTCCATTAGCAAACTGCACAACAACTATAGATTCGCACACATTTTACAATTTCACTTGAATTGAAATGCTGACAGATGTGCCCAATGATTCCATGATCTAAGTGATCACTTTTAACGGAACCCCTTTCAGCTTTTATGTTCAATGAATTTCTGCTGCAAATACTACATTGTTTCATCTTCTCCAAATAGGCCTAAGTCAATTAGAAACACAATTTTTAAAAATCTGAACACCATCAATGTGGGACCTCGTGAAAGAGACCATGGTACAAGCTGATTGCTGGATAGATCTTACCAATTGGTTAGTGCTCAAATTTTCACTGTATGTGACTGTTTGTGGTTTGTTTTAACCGGTACAGTTGTCGTGTATTATGTTGAAAGTTGACACTTTTATATTTTTGACAATTGTCTGGTTATTTTCAAGTTTTAGATCTGCATAAAAGCTAGTTAGAAGTTAAAACTGGTATCTTATCTGGAACTACCCAAAAACTGATCTTTTAATCTCTAATCTAACAACAAGCAGGTGTTCTAACGGTCAACTAGTGAGAAATAGGCCTCATACTTTAAAGACATAGAGGAAATGTTTTTGGTATACCCTTTTGTAAAATAGAGGTATTTTGTTGTCGAATGTATGATTTTATTGAAGGGTCCATCCCATCTTCTCTCAACCATACTGTATACTATCAACGTTTTTATGTCATTCTTTTCAATTCAATGAAAGTCTCGACACTCTATAAAACTAAGTCAAGAGAAATTTTCAGATGAGTGGGTAAGCAACAAGAATTTATGGTAAGAAACTAAAATACAGTTACTGATCCCATTCCCTACACATTATGTTGCTGGACAAGACACATTTCAAGAAAGCAAATGAATCTGTGAACTTTGCACTTTTATGTATGTCCTGTCAATATCTTTTTACTATTGTCTTAAACATCATTTTGGTTTATGTGAATCTGATAGGTTTTAAGTATTGTACTAGAAACATAGAT
Source organism: Clione limacina (assembly GCA_032362205.1). Classification (NCBI taxonomy): domain Eukaryota; kingdom Metazoa; phylum Mollusca; class Gastropoda; order Pteropoda; family Clionidae; genus Clione; species Clione limacina. Next base: position 5,889 of record JAUUEB010379425.1, read on the forward strand.
GTTTTGGGTGATAAAATTTTTTCATTATAATAATTATTTCTGAAGGCTTTTTTTGTCCCGCGAGGGCACTTTTTTCAACAATGATTTTTATTGGCTTTTTGTGTCGCCGCAGGGCAGCGCCAAGTGGTAAATAAGGTTACGATACTTTCCCAAGGTATTACCGAAAATAACTTGTGGCCAAGTGAGGGCTCAAACCCACTATCTCTCAGGTGAGAGCCAAGTACGCTAACCACTAGACTATCGCTGCCCCCTATCTGTGTTGCACATAAATTACTGTTATCATGGATGACTGAATACAGTTTTGGGTTGTGTAGAGGAACATATTCAACAAATTGTTATCATTTTAAACATAGTACATAGAAATAGAACCCCTGATAATAAATGGATATTGGCAGGACATACCCTTCCTGGTATATCACATTGAGATTCATAACATGTAAACAGCATAATAACACATTTTGTGATAAATGGGTTCAAAGCAAATGAACTGTATGATGTGTATATATATATATATATATATATGTGTGTGAAAAGAATTGACAGGACAAATTGATGATATTACAGAAAGGTAGTTATAGTACTACTGTTGCATCTTAACATTGCAGAATGCTTTACTCTCAAAACAATTTTGGAAACCTATAATAAAATGCAGGTTAAAAATTATGATACTCATAGTTTTGAGACAGACGCCAAATACTCAAAACCTTAACAACAGTTCTATTGCATGAACCCAATTACACAAACAGTATTCATGTAACAATCAATGAGACAAAGGAAAAGAGTATTCACAAAAAAATATTTATTTCTGGTTCTTCAATTCACAATGGGAACTAACATGAACTTTCTTGAACATATTTACGACTCCATTTACAGCAGATCTTACATAAACGAGGCAGGATTAATCAAAGACAATTTACAACAATGTTGTAGTGTTTCAAATAGTAGAAAGAAAACCATTTAGACATGCCAATCAACATTTGAAGAACAATCTTTTCAAACAAATGAATGCCAATAAAAACAGGAAAGTTATTTTGATTATTTTTCATAAAGATTCAATGGTTCCATACATTTGGTTAAGAAAGGATGTTTATATAAGTAGGTTTTGAGTATTTGACTGACTTATCATAATTTCAACCACCCTAGCGCTTACTAAACAAGGAATAAAATATATATTAAAGAAAAGATAACTTTATAATAAACATCAAATAAGTTGTACATAAACAAAATAATATTCAAATATACAATTGATTTGTCAATACAGATAATGATAACCATAAAGTAAATCATCATTCACAATGCAACATTATAACAAGAGCTTCAAAATAGAGAACACATGTATTACAAAAGAAGGAAACAGTGAATGTCACATTTTGTCTAAAAATGAAGGTAAATACATGTCCTGAATTATCTTTCCCTGTAATATTTTTATCCTGCCTCTATGAACAAAAATAGATGAATTTAAAAAAGGATCATATATAACAAAATAAAAAGAATAAAAAAGGGCGAATCATTTTAACAAACAAAAATCTATTTTAAAAAATTAAAATCCTTTAAAGAAGAATGTTAATTTAGTGATAATATCCCATCAATTGTCCACTAATATGACTTATTATTCACATAAAACACACTGAGTTTCCTGTAAACTGTAATACTTAATCAATGACAATGAAGATGATGATAGATTAAAAGACAATTTGTTTCCAATATATACAATATTATACAATCATTAGTTCATTAGTACATTTATTCTCAATTTGATAACATAAAATCAAAACTTTCCAATACCAAGCCATGGTTTGTGTCTGTCTAGCAGAACTTCCTAAACTTAGTGCATTGCAAAACATTTATAAATTTCTTTGGTAAAAACACAACATAACTTGAGTAGGCAAAATCAGTGCAGGTAAGCAGTCATCAAATCAATTGAATAGGCTGTGTAAAAATAAAAAGCATTGTCTCACCGTCTTCTGCAGCTAAAAAGGCTATCCCATCAGATTTATAGTTTAATTACTTTAAAAGGAAAATAGTATAACTGGGAACAATGACTTCTGACAAACCTTAATAAACAATAGTTATCTTTTAAAAAAGTATGTTCACAAATCATGCCTCATTTGAATTTAAAAAGAACAGTAACAGAGATGAAGAAAAACTGTTTTTTTTTAAATTTATACAGTCTGAAGTGAAATCCTTTGCTTATAAAAGAAGTCTTAAAACACAAAGATACAAATTTGATTTGTTCATAAAAAAAGGTAGTTTAAGACGAAGAAAAAAGCAAATTACAACAAATCAGTGTTAAGTTTTAACTTTGTTCATTATATGTAATAAGATGAGAAAACAGCTAACAAGAACTGAATGAATCAAGTCATTTCTCTATGACTAGCAAGACTTCTATCATAAATTATGTAGTTTCTTGTTTTAACCTGAATCAATATAATGAAACTTGTCACATTTAAATATGAACAAAAAGGAATGCAATAGATACATTTTACAAAAAACTAACTCACAAGATGAACAAGACAATTAAAATACAACTTCAAGGATGAAATCACAATAATTTTGCTAACAAAAACAGTTTCTTAATCTGGTTTTCTTAAGTATCATAATCAGAGCAAAAACAATACCAGACTAATATGGTTCTTAACTATATGCTAAATAAGCAAATAAAGACATTGTTAAAATTGATACATTCAAAAGTGTTATATTGAATACATAATTGTTAAAATGAACTGCACACATGCTTCTGAACAAAGTCTACAAACCAAAATTTGTATAAGGCTTCAAACACACAACATAAGAAAAGTTTTAATTAAATAAATTTATTCACCAAACTTTATAAATGATAATCTGATGCTTTTCAACTGTCATTCAAGCAGTTTAAAATAAAAGTGCACCAGGCATTAAAGTTATTAAACCTGAGTGTGTAAAGATGCCACTTTGCAAGATCTGTCATCTCGACCCAGTTTATCAGGCAAACAAACAAAAAACATTAAAAACTGTCATCAATCTTTAAAAAAAATGTCTTTCGCAGATTGCGTAATCAGTTGTGGGAGGGGGTCTTTCCATTGATTGTGGACTATGACTTAAATAAGGAAAAACAGTCAATATTTGACCAAAATTATTGCAGGGGGAGGGGGGTCCAAAACGGACAAAATTTTGATTAGGCCAAAAAGTGGGTATGTTTCCACTAACCCGACCGACCCTACTGTTACCCTCCTGACCCTAGCAGTTTTTTCAATTTTGATTTTTTTTTTCGATTTTTGTTAAGAGATCCTATTCTGAACTGATCATCACATTTTTTTGCATTTAGATGGATTTTTTACTTATTCATTGCACGTAAAAAAAAAAAATTCTATCTACCTACCCTATTTTATTGGGCCATGTTAGTGGAATAACAGACCAGACATGGGTATGAAGCCGCAGTTTAGAAGCCAAAGCTTCAGCCTGTTTTCAAAGACTGGCTTCGTATTTTTTAGGAAGAGGCTTTGTGATATTTCCAAAAATCCTGGAATGTTTTTCCAATAAAAACATGTTTTTCATACTCCAAATCCATTCAAAGGTGTTAAAGGTCAACTAGACACTGTTTATAAGATACACAACACTTTCTTTTACTAAAATAGGATGATTTAACTTGTTATAGAGTTTTCTAAAAACGGGGGCTTCGGCTTTGTGTTATTTTTAAGAGCCTGCTTCGGCTTTGTGATGTTTTTGAGATGAAGAAGGCTTCGTACCCATGTCTGAAACAGACCTATTTCTGTGGGCCATCCTTACCACGGCATTAACACAACTCAAAGATTCTGCTTGCACTGGATCACTACAATTTTTTTCCCACTCAGCATTATCAAACAATGTTACTCAACTGATTAAAAAACATTTACTTCAAGCTTAGTGATCCTTCAAACTATTTTCACTATGCTCCTTTAAAACACTCACCACTTTAGATAACTTTCAAAATCTTAATCCATTGAACAAGTTCCCCTAATCTGACAGAACAGAGGCAGGCATGTCTACCCCCCCCCCCCCCATCTACCAAGAGCTGATACCCGCTGCTTTGTCATGTGATCAAACGTCATCAGGTCACATGACAAGCAGTTAAGATCATAGCTCCTGCTGAGCTTCAAAATTATCTCAAAGGTAAATGGATTAAAACTATGGTAATTACTTTCCCTTTCAAAATATATATATTTGAGATTGCCCTAAAAGAAATTCTTTGTTAACATGAATATAATTGTATTTGTAAAACTCACATTTTCCACCCCTTTAAAAAATCCATTTCACTTACAACAAGCTTATTATGTGATAAATATCCTGAAATGAAAATGTATGTATGTAAGCACCTTGACAAGAAACTCTGTTAACTTTCTATGATGTTTGGATAATCTGAACACCTACTTTAACCATGATCTTCTGAAAAAACATATATAAATTAACCCCAAAAATAAAGATAGAGCGTTGAAAAAAATATTACAAAGACATATGTGATTTCCCCTCAATTAACAATGCTGTCATAGCAGGTATGTTTCCAACAACTTGCATGACAATCAGGGTTAGCGATTTCTTTCAAAAAAATCGATTTATTTGATTTAACCATTTTTTTTTATTAAGTTATGAGAACGAAAAACTGATTTTAACATCAATTTGATTTGTCACTTTAAATCGTATTAAATGAGAGGAAGCTGAAACTATTGTTTTAACACAAGAATAAAATATTGATAAATCATGGATTTTGTTTTCAAAAGGTTAAAAATCACCCAAATGATGTAAAAAAAAAATTTAAATCTCTTGATTTAAATCAAACCAACCCTGATGGCAATGTCGCTTATACTTATATCAGACCAAAGATAGACCCAAACTTTTTTATGACTGGTGGAGTCTAATGTAATTAGACTTAAGGTGAAGGGGGGATGCCGAATATATGCAAGTTCATATAATACAACAATTTTTTCAAAATAAAAAGAATATTCATTTAAATAATATATTCAGTCACAAATTTTCTCTCATGATGAAGGAAAAATTGTCAAAGTAAATAATGTCATTCTAAATTCTTACAATCTTTACACTCAACCTCACACTGGCATATAATAACTATAACATTATAATGTGACATACATTTTCTACTATTGTAAGATGACTTGTCACAGAGATCTGTAAAAAAGAATCATGTTACAGTCTAAATATGTCAAGTATATAAAAGGAAGACAGGGGGATTTAATCATTTTTGGGCAAATTTGATGACGAAAAGAAATTCAAAACCTTAGTAGCGTAAGTAAGAAAACCCCCACAGCTTGTTCCTGTGAGAATCCTTAAAAAATTCTTTTACGACTGAGGTACAGACCGTCCATAAGCACAGATCTTATTTGACTTGAACCAAGTTATAGCATAATTTTTGATTATTTAACAAAATAAGCTCATATTGCTGCTGGATCAGAAACGTAACATGGATCTGATTGGGGGTCAAAGAAAAGTTACAGTACAGGGCACAAGTCTTAAAAGCTTGAAGGTTGATTCTCTAAAACGACTCAAAAAATTTCTGAACAGCTAGTCCCTCATGTTTCAAACAAGTTCAAAAACGATTTTGGACCCAGACCACCTGTGACATTAACAAAATTTTAACTCTAAACATTGTCAACCATGCAAGGAAAATGGACTGTGGGTGTGCCTGATATGATCATTACAAAGGAAAAGGACTGGTGTTAAACCTAGTGCTACATTTTCTATTAAAAAAACATGCCACTCTCCAACAATAATTATTAAATGAGCAACTGTTGAACAATCTTGAGAGTCTTTAAGACTTTCCTTGAGAAATACCTTAACTTGTTAAACTGTTTCTGTCAAACATCCCTTTGACTTTTATTATCATTTCAATTTTCAAAAAATTGGTCCAGTTACTACCTATATGTCACAAAAGCCTCCACTTGTCACAAATTAAAAAAATTTGAAGACATTTTAATGAAAAATGGAGCAATAGCTATGACCTTAAAAATTACACCTTCAAACAACAGGGTTTCAAAAGAACACAAAATGTTATTTAAACACATAAAAATCCCTATTTTGTGCCATAATGTTTATTATTAATGAAGAAGAATGGTTGAGGATAGAAATCGCATAGAAAAAATTATTTAATCAGCAAAGGTAACATCCAATAACTTATAAGTGCGACAAGTGACTTCCCTTTGACCGGAAGGGTCACTTTTTATTTTGGTTCTGATTCTCAACCCCTTATATGTTTACAGAATAGCACCATTGCTGCAATACAGCCCAATTAAATTAAATAAATTATTTGGACTATGAAAAGGATACATTTATAAAGAATAAAATTGTATTGTTTTAAAAGAAACACTGTAAATACAGAGGCATCAAACAGGCTCAATTTAACCTGACATCCTCAACAAACAGACATTAATGTTACTTCAAC